>NW_026844084.1:4234875-4312196 GCF_029531705.1 Pantherophis guttatus | reverse complement strand
TGTCAGCAGGATGGGAAGAGTCTCTGAGAATGTTATGCAACTTTCTCAAATAGCAAGATTCAAAGATGTTGTCTAGAGCTGGTAGCTGGAGTCCGATAGTATTCTGGGCAGTTTTATATAAAAAAATAGCACAATGGTTCTAGTTTACTTTTGAGTAATGGCACTTGGTGTTTTCTTGTTCCTTCAGAGGGCGAAGTTATTCCCAAAGTTGTAGCAATGCAGCAGACAGAACCTCTTATTGATGAATTGATCTATAGGGTAGATCCGTGATGGTGAAGCTATGGCACGTGTTGCAGAAGTGGCACGCAGAGCCATCTCTCCGGGCACGTAAGCCGTCACCTGATTCTCTTCTGGCCAGCTGGTCTTTGCATGAGCATGCGCATCAGAAACAGGAAGACCAGGTGACCGGCACGCATGTGCACGCCGAAACCGGAAGCTCAGCTCAACTGCTCTTCCGGTTTCCAGTGTTCTCCTGCGTACGTGCCAGGGAAATGTTCTTCCAGTTTCTGGCGCTCCCCCGTGTGCGCGCGCACCCTCCCATTTTGGCACTCGGTGCCAAAAAGGTTCACCAACACTGTGGTAGATGAATAAATCTCACTCCGATACAAGGTTGTAGAAATAACCAAAGGAAGCCCCAAGTTTTCTTCCCCAACATATGCAACATTGGAGATCTTCATGGGCACTCTACCTGCCGGTACAAAACTCATCGAGGAAAAGGGCATTTAGGAAGTTAGGTTAAAATGCCAGACATTGAAATATAAACTTATTTCTCAGTTACTGTATGACACCAGGAAAGATATTGGTGGTACCTAAAGAGACATTGGTGGTAGACAGTGGTAGGAGAAGACTCTTCAAAGATCAAGGTAGTCTTTGTAGATATTTGTCAATTATGGGATACATTTTAAGTCAATGGGAAAATCTTCCCCTCCCTCCCTCCATTTTATTCCTTCGTTCCTTCTCCCCTCCCTTTTCCTACCCCTTCCTTCCTTCCTTTTTTCCTTCCTTCCTTTCTTCTATCCATCCATCCATCCATCCACCCTTTCTTTCCTTCCTTCCCTCCCTCCCTGTCCCTCCTTCCCTCACTCTGTTTTCCTTCCTTCCCTTCCCTTCCCTTCCTTCCTTCCTTCTTTTCGCCCCTTCCTTCTATCTATCCACCCATCTATCCCTTCTCTCCTTCCTTCATTCCTTCCTCCCTCCTCTCTCCCTCCCTGCCTTCCTTTCCCTTCCCTCCCTACCTCTTTCTTTTCTTTATTTCTTAAAAAGGTTTAACTGATACATGGGTCAGAGAAAGCAAACACTTTGTACACACACACCAAAGCGAAGATGAAAGGCAAGCATCTCCCTTTTCGTGGTCAGAAATTCTTATCTGGTGACCGAGCCTTTGTTGCTTTCTGAAAGGCAGAAGTGGTCTGCCTTGGCGGAAAGTTCAAAGGCATTAAAAAGAGAGAGAGAGAGAGAGAGAGATAATGTAATCAAAAGTCTCTCTATCTGTTGAAATAGTTAGAAGAACAAGATATTGCTTTGACCTCTATACACCTGTGACTCTTTGGAAAAGCATGAAGGCCTGTGTGTAACTTTTATCTTTCCTTTTAATGGGCTTCTGCATATTTTTAAACATAATAACAATGGGAAAATGAGGATTTTCAGCAAGGGAGGCTGGTGTATATATATACACAGTATATTAAGACAACATTCTCATTTTGTCTTTTGGCAAAATGCGAGAACAGAATGAACTATATTTCTGCCATCAGAATGAAAGTTGTTGTTAGTTGCAAAGTCGTGTCTGACCCATTACGACCCCATGGACAACGTTCCTCCAGGCCTTCCTGTCCTCTGCCATCCCCCGGAGTCCATTTAAGCTCACGCCGACTGCTTCAGTGACTCCATCCAGCCACCTCATTCTCTGCCGTCCCCTTCTTCTTTTGCCCTCCATCGTTCCCAGCATTAGGCTCTTCTCCAGGGAGTCCTTCCTTCTCCTTAGGTGGCCAAAGTATTTAAGTTTCCAGGCGAGGAGTGGCGAGTAGAGGCTGGCAAGGTGCCACTCAATGTGAGTGACATCAAGTTGGCCATGTCCACCCAATCACATGACCACCTTGCCACGCCCACCCAGCCGGTCATTAGGAAGATCATATTAGTGGTTTGCGGGATTTAAAATTATGAAGTTAGTGGTCCCTGAGGTCTGAAAGGTTGGTGATCCCTGGTGTAGAGTATTTTGCTTGAGCAGGGGGTTGGACTAGAAGACCTCCGAGGTCCCTTCCAACTCTGTTATTCTGATGTTTGCTTGAAGCTTTGCATATTTGCCAAAAAAAGGGGGTCATTCTTTAAGGTGTCTTGGAAAACGGCACCGATTTTTAAACTTCCCTGTAAGTCGGATGAAGAAGAGTGATCGAATTACTGCACCAGTGAAAGTGGATTTATCACCCAATCGCAAACCTATAGCAAATTAAGACACTAAGTTAAAATGCATCGCTTTCTCGCCTTTCTTTAGCCCTCCTAAATGCCAGTTGGATTCAATAAGAATTCTTGGACTGACAAGGGTTTGGGGGTCTTTTTTTGATCCCAGGTAATCGTTTTGAAAAACAGCATTAGCAAAGGTTAAACATAGAACAGATGTTAAGTTGTAAAATGCAAGGTGATCAAAGGTTCATTTCTGAGACAGAGATGTTAGCAAATGATGATAAATCAATCCCAGCAGAATAGGGAAAAGAGAAAAATGTAACCAAAGGAGAAAGAAGTCAAGAGTGGAATAGAACAATTACCGGAGCTAATGCTCGATGCAATATATATATACATTTTTCTTCCATTCAATCATGTCCGGTTCTTGGACAAGTCCCTGGAGTTTTCTTGGCAAGGTTTTTTTCCAAAACTGGCTTGCCATTGCTTCCTTCCTAGGGCTGAGAGTCAGGAGCTGGCCCAAAGTCACCCATCTGGCTTTGTGCAGAACTGGAACTCAGAATCACCTGGTTTCTAGGCCAATATCTTAATCACTATACCAAACTGGCACTCATATATTGTGTGATTACTTATGGTCAAAACAAGAGACGTAGGAAAAGGACGATGTCTGTCAGAATATTCATGATTGGGAAGACATGGTAACCAGGTCAGCCAATGAATAGGCATAGCAACTAAGTCAGCCAATTGGGAGCTGAGACAGACCGGAGCCAGGGCGTCTCTTAGTCTGCAGCTTCTGAACCTGTGCAGAGAAAGAGAAACTGAAACCAGTGTGTGTTAAGCTCTGCTGTACTCTGTGGGTGTGAACATGTCTGCTGATCTGATCTGAAGAATCCACTATTGGTATTATAAATACTTTATGTGTTATTATGAATATAAAGAAGTTAATGAATCCAGCTGATTCAGTTATCTGTGTGTGCTTCTGGATTTGATTTTTGCAAGAAACTCTGACAAGGTCTTATGGCACCCATTTTGTGAGTGCACTCGCCACCTGCTTTCCAAATGCCAAACTTCTCCAGCCATGTTTCAACAACATGTATGAAATAGACCATGTTTATTAAAGAAACCACAATTTAAGTAAAGCAAAACACATGGACAGAGTGAACCATAGTTTCAACTGTGAGCATCTTAGACCAAGTTAAATAAATAAATTTTAAAAAATTCCTAGGGAATTCCTGGAAGCTTTGCACTCTGGCAAATCAGCCATCAATGGACACATCGAGATAAACCACATTTGCAGACAATAAATAAGCTAAAAAGGAAATAGAAAAGACCAGAACACCCAGATAAGGGATTAACACCGGACAAACAATCAAGCAGAAAAAAAAAAATCCTAATCAAGGAACTACCAAGGAGAAAACATCCACACCAGAATGGGAGCAAACCCCACACTCACTAGCACCGATGATGTTACCTACCTGGGCAATGAAATGTCTGCAAGAAAACAACCAAGCTCAGAGAGTACCATGGACTCTATAGTCGTCATTGTCTTCCTCCTCCTCCTCCTCCTCCTCCTCCTCCTCCTCCCCCCCCCCCCTCCTCCCTCCTTTCTCCACTCCACAAATCCCAATCCCTTCTAGCACTGATAATGCTACCTACTTGGGTAATGAAATGTCTGCAAGAAAACAACCAAGCTAAGAGAACACCCATGATTCCAAAGGCTGATTTAACAAGATATGGGAACCCAGCTATCCAATTCCATAGGATTTAAGCAGCTTCCATGCAGCTTAAATAGCCTTAACCATTATTAGTCCATACTGTTTATCCAGATCAGCTTTAATGCCCGATTTTCTCAGCTTTGAAAGAAAAACCAGAACACACTAAAACCGTACCATATCCCATCCTCATTTTATTTTACTTCCGCCTCTTGGGGAAGCAACCAGAGGTGAAATCCAGCAGGTTCTGACAGGTTCTGGAGAACCGATAGTGGAAATTTTGAGTAGTTCAGAGAACCGGCAAATACCACCTCTGGATGGTCCCAGAGTTGGGTGGGAATGGAGATTTTGCAGTATCCTTCCCCTGCCACGCCCACCAAGCCATGCCCACAGAACCAGTAGTAAAAAAAATTGGATTTCACCACTGGAAGTAACACAAAACTTTTGAGGGGGGAAATATTTGTGCTTTGACTGGGAACATTTGCTCTGAAATGGCTAGAAGAAGCAACTATCTTACAAAACCTGAGTTTTGCTGAGCCTGAGTGGTACAGCAGACTAATGCTACTGTTAAAAGGCAGTATTTAGCTTCCAGCTGCCTGCAATTACTGCGAGTTCAATTCTCGCCAGGCTCAAGGTTGACTCAGCCTTCCATCCTTTCTAAGGTAGGTAAAATGAGGACCCAGTTTGTGGAGGCAATAAGCTGACTTTGTATAAAATATACAAAAGTATGAAGGCTATTGCTTAACGCATTGTAAGCCGCCCTGAGTCTCCGGAGAAGGGCGGCATATAAATCAAAATAAAATTTTAAAAAAAAACATTTTTTTAAAAAATAAATAAATAACTCTGATTCTGGGCTTCTTTAGCTCTATGAAAGAAAGTCATTAAAAAAAAAAACAACCCAGAAAAATAATGACGCTTTCAGAAGTCTGTCTGCTATTTTATTGAGTCTCAAGTGAAACCTAAAACATTTGAAGAGGCCGGGAAGGTAGAAGGGCAGAGAAGGAGTTAATTGCTAAGACTTGTCAGCGGGGGACATTTGTGATAATTTGATCTGAACTCCGCTAACAAATGACCGGGTCCATTTCTTTGGCTTTACTATCTGTTTATGCTTGTACAAATTGAAACCCCACTGGCTATGGGTTGCAAAACACCGCCTGGGCACAATAACATACCACTCGTTCAATTAGTTCAAGGTGGAGAAGGATTAGCCGTCCATCTCAAACTCTCAAGCCCGGCTCCGTATTTTGTCTTTCCCTGCTGAGGTAAAAGGGTAGAGACATATGTAAGTAATAAATGAACAGGCCTTCTCTCTCCCCTTTAGGTCGAGGAGAAGGAATGCAGAACCAAACTATAAAAATAAGACACCCCCCCAAAAAAAGAAAAGAAAAGAAAAGAGACAAATTTCGAGCAAATTCCATGCCCCCGTCTGTAAAACACGGAGCACCAACGGATTCATCGGTTGCAAAAGAATAGTTTCGTTTTTGTTTTGTCTTCCTTTCTTTCTCTCTCTCTCTCTCTCTCTCTCTCTCTCCTATTTTTCCTTTTGCTTTGGTTGTTTTTTTTTTTCTTCTTTTTCTTCGGAGTCTGCCTTTCCTCTCATCTTCCTTCCTTCTTTTCTGGCCAACCCAGAGAACTGACACGAGATCAAAGGGCTCATAACTGAGAGGGAAAAGGGATGTTTGATCTTCTGGATTATATTTGAAAAGAATTTGGGGAGCTTTTTTTTCTCTCTCTCTCTCTCTTTTTCAGCCAGGAAGAAAAAGTCGTAAATAACGAGTCCTTTAAATAGATCACGGCAACGTTTTAATTTTTTATTGTCTAATCCACTTGAAACAGATGCCAGATATCTGGTATAGAGGCAGTCCTCGGATTATGACCACGGTTGGGATCAGAGTTTCCGTTGCTAAGCAAGGCGGTTGTTAAGGAAAAACAACCGTTTACTTAACGGGCTGTTAAGTAAATCACTGCAGTCGGGAGCTGATTCACGCAGCCATTTAGTGAATCTGGCTTCCTCCCTTGCGGTTGGGAAGGTCACAAATGGGGGAATCACATGACCTTGGGACTCTGCAACTGTCGTAAGTACATGCCAGTTGCCAAGCCCCTGAATTTGGATCACATGACCATGCAGATGTTGCAACAGTCGTAAATCACTGTCCCAAGTCACTCTTTTCAGTGGCGTAATTTTGCAAAATTGTAATTCTGCAAAAATGTAGAAGGAGGCAGCTCTCTGATGTCTCATTCTTCAATCTTGGTTTTTGCAAGGTGTGTTTAAATCTGCTCAGAACCTCCAAGACTAGGAAAGGCTGGAGAAAAATCCAAATAATTAAGAGAGGGAGGGAGGGAGGGAGGGAGGGGGAGAGAGAGAGAGAGAGGAAGAGAGAGAGAGAGAGGAACGAAGAGAGAGAGTGGGAAGAAGGGAGAGAGAGAGGAAGAGAGATGGAAAGAGAGAGGAAGAGAGAGGAAGAGAGAAGAGAGAAAAGGGGAGAGAGAGAGGGAGGGAGGAAGAGAGAGAGGAAGAGAGAGAGAGAGAGGGAAGAAGGGAGAGAGAGAGGAAGAGAGATGGAAAGAGAGAGGAAGAGAGAGAAAGGGAGAGAGAGAGAGGAAGAGAGAGAGAAGGAGGGAGGGAGAGAGGGAGGGAGGGAGGAAGGGAGAGAGAGAGAGGGAGGGAGGAAGAGAGAGAGGAAGAGAGAGGAAGAGAGAAGAGAGAGAGAAGGGGAGAGAGAGAGGGAGGGAGGAAGAGAGAGAGGAAGAGAGAGGAAGAGAGAAGAGAGAGAAGGGGAGAGAGAGAGGGAGGTAGGAAGAGAAAGAGGAAGAGAGAGAAAGAGAGAGAAAGAGAGAGAATGAGAAGAAGGGGGAGAGAGAGGGAGGAAGAGAGAGAGTGGGAGGAAGGGGGAGGGAGAGGGAGAAAGGGAGAGAGAGAGGGAGGGAGGAAGAGAGAGAGAGGGAGGGAGAGAGGGAGAGAGAAAGGGAGGGCGGAAGAGAGAGGAAGAGAAAGAAAGAGAGAGAGAGGAAGGGATAGAGGGAGGGAAGGAGGGAGGGAGGGAGAAAACCAAACATATCAGGGGTAGCTTCCCCCCTCTATTTTTCTCAATTAGAGCCCCCCCCCCCCCCCCCCCCAAAGTGTGAAAGACAATCAGAATGTTTGCTTCGTTTTGCTGCCCAAATATCAGGCTTTGTTGTGGTGGCAACAGAATAAGCAGAAAATTAAGTCTGACAACACGTTGTTTAGTAAACAAACATGGCTTGATTGATGAAGACAAACTGCAGAAATGTTCACCAAATGTTATTCATCTGTCAAAAAAAGAGAGAGAGAGAAGAAGGGATGCTGGGTTTTTTGTTTGTCTGTTTGTTTTTTAATCTCCACTTTACCACAACTCCCAAAAGTAGCCTAGCAGTTTACTATCTGGAAATATAGTGTTCAAATTTTGGGTTTTTTTTTTTTTTTTTGCAATATATGACGCCACCAACTGTTTTTTCCTGTGGGGAGTTACAGCCCTAATTTAAAATTAAATGTTTTAATTTTTAAATGTTTTTATAATGTTTGTTTTTTTTAAATGCATTGTAAGCCGCCCTGAATCTTTGGAGAAAGGCGGCATATAAATTGAATTAATTAAATTAAATTAAAATTAATTAATTAATTGTACTTGAGGCCAAACCATTCCAATTGCCTTTCCTAGCTGCATAATCCAGACTCTTTAACAACTAAGTTTTACAATAATTACCATAATTACTAATTACTTTTATTATAATAATAATAAAAGTATCTTCATATGGATAAGGAATTTAATGTGCAGAGAATAAAATCCCTAAATGTGCCAGAGATTGGCCAGAGATGAAATCTCAGCAAACTTTTCACAATCCAACCGAAGACAAATTGTATGGGCTGAGAGTCGGATTTATTAATAAGTTAAATTTTACCAGATTTGGCAGAGATAGGAAATAAGAATATTACTAGAAGTGTGGTAAAGGGAAAAAAAAAACCTTTGAAGGCACCAAAACTCCCTGCCTTTTTATAAATTTTAATTTCAATCGGTTGCAGTGGTTTGCTCCAATCGTAATTCCATCCAAATAATGTTAATTGTCATCTCCTTTTGGATCCTTCCCAACTATCTTATTTTCCTTTATTCTTTTCCAAGCGGGACATATTTCCATCCCCTGTTACAAATTGTCCTGCATTTCCTGTCTTTACTGTCCACACCTGAGTTTCCAGTGATGAGCTGATCAAAGGACAAACGAAGGAAAACTCTTCCGAGCGGTGTCCCATCACGCATCAAAGTCTGGCCTGGGTGGGAGACCATTTTGGAGATGATGCAAGTGGTCCTCAGGAAAAGCTCTTGCTGTGGGGAAGTTTCCATCCAGGTTTTCCTGGGAATTAACCAAGAGAGAGAAAGAGAGAGAGAGAGGAAAGGAAACAATAATGAAGAGGAAGCAAAAAAAAAAACAAAGCAAAGGAGCACCTGTCCTTTAAAAACCCAATTTGATTTAAACAGCCATTCTGTTGTTCCAGAAATCTTGGTTTTGTGAGGTGGTATCAACAAAAATGACTTTGCACCCACTCTAATTTCCATAGTGTGTTGAGGGCAGCCATGACTTTTAGTATCGTTGAAGGCCTTCCTTCTCCTTCTCCTTCTCCCCTTCCCCTCCTCCTCCTCCTCCTCCTCCTCCATCTCCTCTTCTTCTCCTTCTCCTCCTTCTCCTTCTTCTCCTCATCTGAACGATCATTCAAACCTCCCCTCCTCCTCCTCCCTGATTTATGATGAAGCTTGTCCGGCAATTAAATTTGATGGGGGATGTTCTGTTAAAGGTACTATATTCTACCTCCTATTTTGTAGTAATCTGAAAATCTTTTTTTTTCCTGGTAAAAGGTCTTTCAATTCTTAAATGTCCTCTTACTTTTTAAAAAAAAACAAAACCAAAACACTATCTGTTCACCTGGGCTTGTATCTGCAATCTTCCTACTGCGTCATTTAGTATCTTACTGTCATTTCCACAGCTTTACCCTAAATGCAGCTATGAATGTCTTTCTAGGACTGTAAACTTACCCAGAAGTTTAGAATGTAAACACTGAAGGACCTTATTTAAGGAGACAAGTTGCTTATATTAAGGTAAAGGTTCGCCTCGCACATACGTGCTAGTCGTTCCCGACTCTAGGGGGTGGTGCTCATCTCTGTTTCAAAGCCGAAGAGGCAGCGCTGTCCAAGGATGTCTCTGTGGTCGTGTGGCCGGCATGATTAAATGCTAAAGATGCATGGAACGCTGTTCCCTTCCCATCAAAGGTGGTCCCTATTTTTCTACTTGCATTTTTTACGTGCTTTTGAACTGCTAGGTTGGCAGGAGCTGGGACAAGTCACGGGAGCTCACCATGTTACGCGGTACTAGGGATTCGAACCGCTGAACTGCCGACCTTTCCATCAACAAGCTCAGTGTCTTAGCCACTGAGCCACCGCATCTCTTTTGCTTATATTGCACATGTGAAAATAGCTTGTCTTATCATGAGGATCAGCTACTGCAGAATTTAGGAAACCTGGGCACATTTATACATCACCTCTGAAGTTTGAGTCCTGGGCCCTTTTGTCTGTCCTTTAGAGAGGTGGAAATAGACATCTCTCAGCCTTAGATGTTGTGGGCACAAGGTTTGATAATGGACCTGCCTGGTTAGTCTCTCTTCTTTTCAGCCTTGCTGATTTCAGCCATCACAGTTGTGGCTTCCAAGATACCGTATCCCATTTCTAACTTTTGTTAATTTTGCATGGCTTGGCATTTTGCAATTTTATACGGTTTTACCGCTTCTTTCATTATACCCTGTTTGGGGATTACTTTTAATAGGAAGCAGACTACCAACGAAAGCAAACAAATAATTGAGACGGTACTGAGACAATCGGAGCGCAGAGCTAAACATTTAGTAGGAAGTGTATTCATTACAAGGCAGTGCCTAATTTTGCTTATATCACTCGATTTACTCTAGCAATTTTAGCTACCTGACGTTTCAGACAGCTGTCTCATCCTATGAAAGTTTCACCCCGAAATCCGTCCTTCTCTGTTCAGCTGGGACTTAACCACAAGTAAGTTAAACCAAGTTGGTGCAAACGAGATAGTTTTCTCATGTCTTCTATGGTTGAGATGGAATCATTATCATCTTGAAAGGATTTTCGTATGGCTGAGTGTAACTTTGAGATTTTATCTGGTTGTGTGAATAAGCTTCCGAACCAGAAGACTCTCTTTAAAAGCTAGCATGAAATATCAAATTCTTGATATGAGGGCAATGGGCCAAATGAGGAAAAGCAAGGACATCAGCTAGCAACCAACTATATGTTAGGCCGTTAGATTGTGTTCCCTGTAGCTACCTATGGTTATGAAATTTGGATGTGGAGAGACCTGGCCAGTGGTGGAATTCAATTTTTTTTACTACCGGTTCTGTGGGCGTGGCTTGGTGGGCATGGTGTAGCTTGGTGGGCGTGGCTTGGGGAAGGGTGCTGCAAAATCCCCATTCCCTCCCCACTCCAGGGGAAGGATACTGCAAAATCCCCATTCCCTCCCCACTCCAGGAGAAGGATACTGCAAAATCCCCATTCCCTCCCCACTCCAGGGGAAGGATGCTGCAAAATCTCCATTCCCACCCCACTCCAGGGGAAAGATACTGCAAAATCCCCATTCCCACACCACTCCAGAGGAAGGATATTGCAAAATCTCCATTCCCACCTCATTCCAGGGGAAGGATACTGCAAAATCCCCATTCCCTCCCCACTCGGGGGACCAGCCAGAGGTGGTATTTGCCGGTTCTCCGAAGTGCTCAAAATTTCCGCTACCGGTTCTCCAGAACCTGTCAGAACCTGCTGGATTTCAGCCCTGGACCTGGCCCATAGAATCCCCAAGAGTCGGACATAACATCATCATCATTATATGAGAGCAGTGGAGCTAATATTCATCCTCACACTTTAGGTGTTTCTTCTGATTTGCTTTATTGTCTCACATTCCCCTTATTCCAAAACTGGCTTTGATAAGAAACCACCTCAGCCCATCTTCAATGCTGGTTAAAGGTGATAAGAATTCCAAGCTACAACTCTTATCACCAAGATCATTCTAGATCAGGGGTGTCAAACTCAAGGTCCACGGGGCAGATCCGGCCCATGGGGTGCTTAGAACTGGCCTGCGAGGCCACCCTGGAAACAATGAAGGACCAGCCTGTGGTGCCTCTGCCAGTGAAAACAGAGCGCAGGAGGGTCTCACATGGTCCTTCTGAGCTCCATTTTCACTGGCAGGGGGTTGCAGGAGGCTGTCATAGCAGCAAACGGAGTTCGGGAGCCCGTTTTTGCTGGCAGAGCGCTTGGGCCACCACAGGTGCCCCTGACACAAATGACGTCAAGCTGGTCATGCCCACACTGGCCATGCCTCCCTGCCGCCACCCCCCCGAGTTCAAACACAATCCTGATGCGGCCTTCAATGAAATCGAGTTTGACACCCCTGTTCTAGATGAATCTGTCACAAATTGCAGTCCCGCTTAAATCCACATGAACGTTTCATTGAACACGAAGATGGTTAACTACCAACACTATGGAGTTCTGGGGAGAGTACAGGATAATTTCAGCTTTGAACAAGCGGTCCCTTCCAATAGGTTACACCAGCTGCCACCCAGAAGTAAGAATTCTCGAACAATTGCTTGGCTACTTTTCTAACTTCTTCAGTGTTGCCCAAAATTTATCAGTATAGTTGCTGATGTCATTGAGAGACCTCATCGGGGGTGCTTAAACCAGAAATCTCACAAAGACTGGATCCTCAGCTGACTTTCTGAAGTGCACCTTAAAATTAAAAATGAAAGATGGCCAGAATGTTGAGGTGGGACTTCATAAAATGAGATCTTTTTCTTCAGCTCTGAAATGAGATTTTTAAGGTCTAAAGATCTTGCTAAGGTCTCATAATTCTAGCAATTTGGGGGTCGAATGAGATATCAGATTCTCATTTTCATATCTTCATAACAATCCTACATGATAAGTCTTGCCTGAGAACTTCTAATTGATGCAAAGTCAAAGTTCAGGAGCTCTAAACACTAGTTTAGTGAATTAAGATAAAAGCTTTTTTCCTCCCTTCCTTTCCTCTCACTGAGGGAGAAAATGGGGAGTTATTTGAGGTATGTTGATGAAACATCTGGGCTCCATCATGGCTGCTATCTGTAGCAATGTCTATCTCTAGGAGTTATTCCTGCCCCTCATCACCCCCAACAAAAACAACCAAATCCCCAGAGATCAGCTCAAGAGATTAATATCTGGCATTAGAGATTACCTTTCCTCTTTCCCCCAATTTAAGAGGATGGGGCTGGCTACTTAACTTAGGACTCCGGGGCTAATGCCATTACAACTATTTTCTAGACAGCAGGAACCTCTCAAGAAGATGTGACTTTAAACTGCCCTTCTCCGTGTCAAAATTCTCTCCTGTTTACAGAGGATTCCACAGGATCTTAGAGGAGAGGGGAGGGTACCCAGGTAAACCATCTTTCAATCTGGGGAAATAAAACAAGAATGGAATTCTACAATGCCAGATTTTTTTTCCTCTTGAAACTTTCTGGGGGCTGGAGCCAGGCGTTTTTAATTCACCATGATTTTTTTCAAGCTTGTTGTTGTTAGTTGTGAAGTCGTGTCCGACCCATCGCGACCCCATGGACAACGTTCTTCCAGGCCTTCCTGTCCTCTACCATCCCCCGGAGAACATTTAAGCTCACCCTGACTGCTTCAGTGACTCCATCCAGCCACCTCGTTCTCTGCAGTCCCCTTCTTCTTTTGCCCTCCATCATTCCCAGCATTAGGCTCTTCTCCAGTGAGTCCATCCTTCTCATTAGGTGGCCAAAGTATTTGAGTTTCCTCTTCAGGATCTGGCCTTCTAAAGAGCAGTCAGGGTTGATATCCTCTAGAACTGACTGGTTTGATGGCCTTGCAGTCCAAGGGACTCACAGGAGTCTTCTCCAGCACCAGAGTTCAAAGGCCTCAATTCTTTGGCGCTCAGCCTTCCTTATGGTCCAACTATCACAGCCATACATTGCAACTGGTTTTTCAAGCTAGAGAGGATCAAATAATGAGCGTACACTGAACTGAAGGGGAGTGACTAGATATTTGAGAATACAGAAGGATCGGACACTAGAAACGAAGGGCTTCCTATATTCCCATGTATGGGTAATTGGTCACTAAATGAACTGTTGCAAGTCAAGGACTACCTAATTCGGTGATACAGTGTTTACCGATCACTGTTGTATTTGGGAGGTCGGATGGAATGGGGAAAGGTGGGGGGGGGCAAGAGATGGTCAATTCTTCCCTAGCAGAATAATTCATGCGATTCTCCTGCGAGATCGAACCCCTGTAAAATAAATGGGCTTCCCCAGTCTCCTCCTGATGTTCCTTAATGTATTCCTTTGGTCTCACACAATAGAAACGGGAGATGACATTTTGGCTTCCTCTCCCCTTTTCGAGCGCTCCTACAGTTCCATACAATGTTTCTTTGGGCCAGGTCTTGATGTTTTGCAAAGAAAGGACCCCCTTCCTTCTCAAAAGAGCTCCCACCAGTTTTGTTCTCAATGAACATCTCTCTCTCCCTCCCTCCCTCCTTCTCTCTCTCTCTCCAGGCTGCGCATTGTGTTCAAGCCACAGATTTTGTGTCGGTTCCCGAGGAGAAACGGAACGAAAACGTTGGACTCTCTCGATGGCGAGGCCTTCGGAAAATGGGGGAACAAGGCCTGCCCGAATCTCCCGCAGAGCACTTTTGTGCAGGAATGCAAATGCATCCCAGCAAAACGGATCATGGACAATAACCCCGGGAAAAGGCAGAGAGCAACAAGCCATCTGTAACTATTTGGTTAACTCTGTATTTTATTTTATTATTTTACGTTCTTCTCCTTGCGACAAAACACTCCATGTTGACATCTGGGGATTAAATAAATCAATCAACAGATAAAATATCTGGAGTAGGGTTCTTACTTTTTGATAGCCCCTCCTTGTTTGGAAAGAGAAGCTCTGGGTCCATAATTAACCAACGTTGCCCCCTTGAGAAGCTCTGAAGGATGCTTGTTTGCCCAACCAAGTTGAAATGTAAATGGCAAAACGTCAGGACCCCAAACGGCGAGGAAAATGAAGAGTTGTGGGAGGCCTAATTTGCACAAGGGGGGAAGAATGCAGCTCTGAAGTTAGGCTTGAGCTGTTGTAACTCTTTAGAAGTCCTGGGAGAAGGAAACGAGGATGAGGGAGGCGATCGTAACATCAACAATGTTAACTCCTGTTATTTGGTAGCTTAATATTTTTGACAGCTTGGTGTTTTCCGAGTTGTTTGTGAATGAACTCAAAAAAAAAAAAAAAGAAGAGAGGCCTCAACAGATTAGGGCTGTGATGGGGAACCTATGGCACATGTGCTGGAAGTGGCACACAGAGCCATTTTTCTGGGCATGCAAACTGTCACCCAACTCACCTGCAGCTGCACATGCGTACGTGCCCCAGCTGGTGTTTGGGCCTCCTGTGCGCATGCGCGCAATTCAGGGGACCCAACTGGTCTTCAGAGCTCTCCTGCGCATGCGTGCGTGTTTGTGCACGTCCATGCATTTGTGCATGCGCACGAGAGTACTGGTGCGCATTGTGCACATGCACAGATAGCATTTGTGCATGTGCATTGCATGCGCAAAAACCCACAGGTGTGCACAGAGGGTGTGATTGTGCATGCAATGCATGGTGGGGGCGTGTGCGAAAGCTGTGAGTATGTGCAGATGATGCGGTTGCATGCACAGCACATGGGGAGGAGCCGCGTGTTAGCACAGATGGCATGTGCACATGCAAAGCACGAACCTGTTCGGCACTCGGTGAGTAAAAGTTTCGCCACCACTGGATTAGGGGATATTTATGCAGAAATCCAGGAAAATAAATAGAATTTCTGCAGAAAAAACATCCCAGGAGATGATGTTTTAAGTAGTTTTCTGTTGACTTTGACTTTAGAAGTGCTTCTGCAGGAATGGATGAATGGATAAATGAGATAAAACTGGAGGGCAAATTAGTTGCATCTTTCCTGAGGTCACCCTACCTTCTCCGTTAATTTAAAACCTAATCTTCTCACTGGTGGGTGGCATAATACAGATCACACAACGTACAGAAGTTGTCATCCTCAAACACTTTAAATCTGCAATGTAGAGACGGCAATGGGCATAAGAGGTCTACCCAGCGCAAGAGGGGCAAGAAGAGATGGCACAGATAAAAGTGACATTGTGGTGTTGTGATGCCAGCCCCACCTTTTCTATCAGCTTTCCCAAAGGGGGGGGAACTTGTGAGGGTGATTTTGTCACTGTGAACAAAACAACAAGATCATGTAGGAGCCTCTGGATCTGTTTTTCTGGATTATCTACTTGGTTTACATGAAAAGTTCTGACAGATCTAGAATGCTACCCCAGACATATAAGAGCCGCGGTGGCGCAGTGGTTAGAATGCAGTATTGCAGGCTAATTCTGCCGACTGCCAGCAGTTCGATCCTGACTGGCTCAAACTTGACTCAGCCTTCCATCCTTCCGAGGTGAGTAAAATGAGGATCCAGATTGTTGGGGGCAAGAGGCTGACTCTGTAAACTGCTTAGATGGAGCTGTAAAGCACTATGAAGCGGTATATAAGTCTAAGTGCTACTGCTATTTGTCCTTCAGTCTTATAAACGTTCATCTCTTGCTCTCTAGCGTGATCCAAAACATCTGTTTTCTTCACCCTTACAAGACAAGCTGTTGACAGAGATTTTCATGATAGGTTTAGCCTGGACTATTAGGATCTAGCATGTCAGGGAGCACTTAACAACGATTTAATACAAGGATTATTGACATAAAAGATGTAGCAGCTGTTTGGAAATATCCTTCACACTGGCTGCCCTGCTCTTTACTTTGTCAGTTGTATTCTTTATTTTCTTAACTATCCAAAGGCACTCATTCATATTATAGGGATTAAAGTCTAGATGCAGCAGGGAGTAGGAAGTCAAGGCGAAAGCATTTTTTTTTCCTTTGATCCCAAAGAATTGTATTTCAAAAGAAAGAGAAGAGTGTAAAAATCAGAGGTGTGCCACCTTTGACTCCAGGAAATCCCAAATATTTCTGAATATGGGCCTCAGTGGACTACCAAAGAAGTTCCTACGCTCTGGTTTTATTTTAAAGAACGCAAGGGAAAATGATTAGATAGATGAAGAACGTTCTTTTAAGTTCACGTGAAATAGGTAAGAGGTAAAGGTAAAGGTTCCCTTCGCACATATGTGCTAGTCGTTCCTGACTCTAGGGGGCGGTGCTCATCTCCGTTTCAAAGCCGAAGAGCCAGCGCTGTCCGAAGACGTCTCCGTGGTCATGTGGCCGGCATGACTCAACACCAAAGGTGCACGGAACGCTGTTACCTTCCCACCAAAGGTGGTTCCTATTTTTCTACTTGCATTTTTTACGTGCTTTCGAACTGCTAGGTTGGCAGAAGCTGGGACAAGTAACTGGAACTCACCCCATTACATGGCGCTAGGGATTCGAACCGCTGAACTGTTGACCTTTCAATCGACAAGCTCAGCGTCTTAGCCATTGAGCTACCTCGTCATCAGGTTTAATTCTAGTCTGGATCCCACTCACTGCCATTGGCAGAGTGGCATCCAGCATGCCCACTCAAGGGAGAGAGACATGCGTGTGGAACATGCCACAACAGTTACACAAAAACCTGGGGTCCAAATGGCACCATGTCTTGGTTGGTTGGTTGATTGGTTGGTTTGCTTGGCTCCCTAATGTTTTGAAAGCAGTTTATTTGGGAAGCAGCAAAGACACCTCCAACATGTTTGATTTAGTCACAGAGAGGCTGGATGACAATTTCATTTTAAGAAGGGATGTATTATTTATTCATTGAATTTATATTGCTGCCTGTTCACACACGGCGACTCAAGGCGTCTTACAGAATATAAAACCTCATTTAAAACAAGAAAGCTAATACAAAATAATCAAATAAATGGGGGAAAGGAAGGGGGAGAAGAGGAGGGGAAGGAGAGGAGGAAAGAAGAAAGTGGAAAAGGATAGAAGAAGGGAGGGAAGGGAGAAAGAGTAGAGGGACAGATAGGAAGAAGGAAAGGGAAAAGGAGAGGAAGAAAGAGAGGGGAAACAAGAGTAGGAGAGAAGGTTAGAAGGGAGGAAGAAGGGAGGTGTGGGGAAAAGTAGAGAAGGGGAGGAGGAAAGATGAAAGTAGAAGAGTAGAGGGAAGAAGGGAGGGAAAGGAAAGAGAGGAGAGGGAGAAGAAGGATTGTTGTAAAACAAGGGAGATGAAATGGTAGAAGAGCAACCCCAAATATACTTAAATTGCTTAGGATGAAGATTGTATTAGTATGAAATTTAAAAGAAAAGATGTATGTTAGATAAGAAACTGTACATTTAAGATATGTTTATGAGAAGAAGAAAAAAGAAAAAGAAAAGAAAACCCATCTTTGGGACAACTATGATCTCGATGACTGAGAATCTCCATAGAGAAGGGATTGAGAAGTTTCTTATACAGTTAATTCAAGGAACTCCAGTAAGGAGATGGAGAGAATGCTGAAGATCCAGGCGTTATTTGGGGTTCGAGAGGGAGTAATTTAAAGAAGGGATGCTCTGGTTCCTTCCCATCTTTTAACAAACCGATTTGGTTTTTTTTCATGTCCATTTTCTTTAGCGCTTAGTTTAGAAAAATTCCCAAAAAGCGCAACAGGATATATTATACCATCAAAGTGGGCAGGTTTTTTTTTTTTTTTTTTAAAGGCAAACATTCCTATTGTACAGTTTTGGGTCAAATCCAAGGATCATTTTCATAAAACGAAATGAAATCTGAAATGGGGGGTGTACGGATGCCAGGAGCCCTTGGGTTTCCTGTGGCTAAGATAAAGGACACGGCCTACCTCCTTTCAACAGCTGCCCTCATTTAAAAGCCCAGCTAGGTTTTAGCAAAACTCACCGCTGACATCCTAAATTGAGCAAATGAACCTCTACTTCACCGGATCAAGGTGGGAAAAAATAAAAAAAGAACGATGGAATATCACCCAGGGAGCAAAAAGCGATCCAGTTCCCAATTTCTCCTGACCTTCCTGGACTTGGTTTCCTTCACTCAGCCTGAAAGTTGGCTCAACTACTAAGTCCTAATTTCTCCAGCAAACCCGAAGCAGGGAGAAAGATGGCTAGGATGTGTTTGCCTCAAAACCTCTGATTTTGACACTTTGGTTCCCGATCCAGGAGACCCAGAGGAAAAGAAACGAGAGATGGGCTTCCAGATCAATGGAGTCTTGTATTGTTGAGGTCTTTCGTTGTTCATATTTGTCAGGTTTAATAACAGCTGTTTCTGTTCAGGAAGAGCTAACAGAACAGTGGGTAGCCATAACTTGCTGGGGTTTCAGAAAACCATGTCTGAAGTTTTATATTTGCCTTTCTGCCCCCCCTTCCCCCCCTCCTGCCCACTGGCTGGTCTGCTACTGAGCTACATCCCAATGAGTCTGGGAAGAATATACAGTAGCTCTGTGGGGTCCTTGGTGCTCTCTGAGCTTGGTTGTGTATGGGGTTTTTTTTGCAGATGTTTCATTACAGTTAGCACTGATGATGTTACTTAGCTGGGTAATGAAATGTCTGCAAGAAAACAACCAGGTTCAGAGAGCACCAAGGATCCCACAGTCCTCCTCCCTCCCTCCGTCCCTTCCTCCTCCTCCTCTTCCTCCTCCTCTTCCTCCTCCTCTCTGCAAACCTCATTCCCTTCCAGCACTGACAATTGCTGACAACTGACAGTTTGGTTATTACTCTATCATCTATCTGTCTGTCTGTCTGTCTGTCTGTCTATCATCTATCTGTCTGTCTATCTATCTATCTATCTATCTAGCTATCTAGCTATCTAGCTATCTAGCTATCTAGCTATCTGTCTGTCTAGCTATCTAGCTATCTAGCTATCTAGCTATCTCTCTCTCTCTCTCTCTCTCTCTCTCTCTCTATCTATCTATCATCATATCTATCTATCTATCTATCTATCTATCTATCTATCTATCTATCTATCTATCTATCTATCTATCTAATCTATCTCTATCATCATCATCATTATCTATCTGTTGATCATCTTTCTTTCTTTCTTTCTTTCTTTCTTTCTTCTATTTCTATAAAATTATTTACAAAATTATTTACTTATAAGAAACGCACACACATTATGAATGCCTAAAATAGCCTGTGAACTTGGACAGGGGGGCAAAAGCATTACATTTCTTCATTGTTCAAAATGATTTAAGTGGACACATTCTATTTGAGGGCAGGGAAGGGGTTACATCAAGCCACTTGCATTAAAAATCTGCAAAGTAATTTCTGCTTTAGCCTTTCTTTTGCAGTGTCAGAAGCTGATGATGTGAAATTTCACAGGGGCTCAGAACTGGTAATCATCTGGATGCAGGAAGGGAAAACAACCGTTATCTTTGCATCTTTCTTTGACGTTCGTTTGGCTATTGTTTGTAACAGGCATGAGGCCAAATTGGGAGTTTATGGGTGTTCTCCTAAAAGAGATGTTATCTTATGGAAATAGGAGGAGACTTCGGAATAAGGAAACGTTGTAGTGGGAAGAGGACTCAAATAAAATCTAAATACAGATGAGATTTAAATATAAAGCTCATTATGCAAAGTTTGCTTGCAAGAAGACAATTGAAGAGGCCTTTTTAATGACAACTATGATGGCTAGTTTATTTTTCATTTACTGAATTTCTACTCTGTCGATCTGGGTCTCCAATAGTTAAGGAAGCTTGAAGTGATTGAAATCAAAAAGAGAAAGGAAGAAATATAAACGAACAAATAAATATAAACTAGAGCAATGTTAGTGGGTGTGAATTAACAAATAAATAGAAACTAAAGCAATGTTAGTGGGTGTGAATTTATATATATAGTGTGCATATACGGACTTAATTGTTGAATACGTACATACCAAAGAGACCCCTTCTTACACCGAGACTTTTCAAGAGAGAGAGATGACAAGGTCTTTAAAAAAAAAAAAGGAAAAAAAGGAAGCGATATGAGAATACAGTCATTCCTAGTTAAAGGTCACCTTGACTTTTAATCTAAACTGTCATCCATTCTTTCTCATTAAAATATTTGATAAGAATTCTTTGCTTGACCGAACAGCAAGGAATACCTTAAAAATGACACTCTTTGCTCTCAAGGTGGCTGCTATGTCACAAGTAAATAATTATCTGCCTGCTAGAAAATAAAATCATTATCTGAATTATATACAAGGAACAAATAAAAAGGGTGTATTTACACAATGTTAATCTACTCTTCTAAGGAGGAAACATATCTCAAGATTGAATTTTCTTTCAAGATTGGAGGGTTTTTTTTTTCTTTCTTTCTTTCTTTTTGCCACCAAACTTAAGTTTCTGTACCCAACTCTTCCATTCTCTGGTACTTTTCTAATTTCTTCACCATACTATAGCATACATTATCGTTGCAATCATCTGAAGGATAGCTAGATCCCATGCAGCAGTGGTGAAATCCAAATTTTTTTACTACCGGTTCTGTGGGTGTGGTTTGGTGGGCGTGCTGTGGCTTGGTAGGTGTGGCAGGGGAAGGATACTGCAAAATCTCCATTCCCACCCCATTCCAGGGGAAGGATACTGCAAAATCCCCATTCCCACCCCACTTCAGGGGAAGGTTTTCTAGTCCAGCCTCCTGCTCAAGCAGGAGATCCTCTGTTCAGAGGGTCCAATCTTGATAACTTTAAGAGTTGTGGACTTAAATGCTGAGATTTTTTTATATATATATATAATTTGATTTATATGCCGCCCTTCTCCGGAGACTCAGGGCGGCTTACAATGTGTTAAGCAATAGCCTTCATACTTTTGTATATTTATACAAAGTCAGCTTATTGCCCCCACAACTGGGTCCTCATTTCACCTACCTTAGAAAGGATGGAAGGCTGAGTCAACCTTGAGCCTTGGAGAGATTTGAACCAGCAGTAATTGCAGGCAGCTGTGTTAAAAACAGGGTGCTTAGACCACTGTACTATCAAGGCTCTTATACAACTCATAAAGTCACCAAGGTTGGACACCCTTGCCCTACACCATTCTGGACAAATGGTTGTCCAATTTCTTCTTATTTGTTTATTTATTAAATTTCATTGCTGCCTATCTCCCCTCCTGGGTGACTCTGGGTGGCTTACAAATGATACAAACAGGTGAAAAATAATGATTAAAATGAACCAACATTAAAACATTATTAAAACCTGTGCTAAAACCATGCCTAAAAAAGCTGATCGATGGATGGGAGAGAGATGAAAACCTCCAGTGATGGAGCACCCACAACTTCTGAAGGCAAGCCCTTGATTAATTTATTCTAACTGGCTATTAATTCTGATGATTACATTTTATTTATTAATTAAATTTCTACACCACCCATCTGGTCTAAGAGACTCTGACATGACCAGGTCATATAGTTTCTTGGCAATGTTACAAAAATGGCTCTTGTTACCACCCTGGAATTTTCTGATGATGTTATATTCAAGTTGTCAGGGTTCTAAGTAACACCCTCAATGAAGTATTAACTCAGTTTGATCCTTCTCAGCAGTTTACTAACTTTCCTTTACAGGTAAGCTGCTGCCAACTCCTGAGATAGAATAGCCCTGATTGATTGATTGATTGATTGATTGATGGTTGATTGATTGAGAGATTGGTTGATTATATGCCATTGACTTAGGGTTGATTCAAGGTCATCACGTAGATAGATGGTCTCCAAACAATCTGTCCCCATCATGGTCTTCCAAAAGTGCACCACATGTCTACTGCAATGGAGACCATCCATCGTGTTAATGGTCATCCTCTTCTCATTCCTTTCACCTTCCCCATCATTATGGACTTATCAAGATATGGTCTTTGCACTGTGTCCAAAGTATGATCAATTGAGTCTGGTCATTTGTACCTTGAGTGAGAATTTGATGCCCGACAGTTCAGCTCTTCCTTTCCAGCTTGCCATCTGGGCTGGCGGGCTGAGATCCTTGCTGAAAATATTCAGCCTTCCATCTCAGCTGGCTTCATTCTCCGAAGGTACTCGATGGAAGGGAGCCCTTGGAACTGCTTCCCGACCCCTTTTATGCCTGCATTCTTTTATTACGAATCCATATTCAGAGAAGTTAATATATAAAGATGTACAATATGACTAGAAAGGGCACCGTGACACCGTTGGCTGAATAGCTGGGTTATTATTACAGCTGCCTTTCAGCTATTTTCAAGAGCTCTCCTTAGCCTTTTGTGCGAAAGTCTTTGGTGAGAGAGTCAAGTGTGTACGCTGATAAGACCTTGGCGACGTAATCACCAGCCTTCATTCTCCATTGACGGCACCATGCGGCCAATTCACAAACATTTTCATATTAATATCGAGCAATTTCCCTACATTCTAATCCATCAAAGTAGGCTATTAATCCTTCTCTGTAGCGTCTGCTATTCAAATGCTAACAATTTTCTCCTCGCGCGCGGAAACATTTGTCCTACAGCTCCTTATACAAAGACCGGCATATTGTCAGCGGTGATTGATCAGAGCGTTAATAGAAGAGTTGCAAGGTAAATCACATCAATGAAATCATAGGTCTGTGAACAACAGGAAGAGAAAGGTGGGCAGAAGAGAAAGAATTCGAAGGAATCAACTGAATGCAGGAGATAATCAAAGTATGGAGCCCATTGACTGCATTAAATTGGTCCTTATGGTCTCGTTGACTCCACTGTCCATTAAAACAGGACTTGGGGCTCTACGGTTGAGAGATAACCTATCCGATTCCCCCCCCCCCCCGAATTAAAAAAAATGCTCTGAGAAAGATTAAGAAAGGATGGATGGAGTATGGACTTGAAAACAAAGCACAGTCTACAATCTTTGCAGGACACCTGTTAAGTAAAAAACAGTCATCATCTCCTCTGATAATATTAATTAGAACAATTAATCAGTGGAACGACTTGCCTCCAGCAGTTGTGAGAATGCTCCAACACTGGAAGTTTTTAAGAAGAGATTGGATTTGTCTGAAATGGTCTGGGGTTTCCTGCCTGAACAGAGGGTTGGACTAGACAACCTCTAAGGTCCCTTCCTACTCTGTTATTCTGTATAATGCAAATTGTATTCTGGTCTATATAGATAGGACAACCATTGGTCTGCGGTGGTAGAGGGTTTCCTGCCTGAGCAGGGGGGGTGGACTAGAAGACCTCCAAGGTCCCTTCCAACTCTGTTATTTCCATTCTGGTTACTGGTGAGGTTAAGAAGAAAGAGCCAGAGGACTTCAAGAACAAGAGAAACTACCTGAAAGGAGAGGAGGCTAACCAGGCTGGTCCTTTTGTCGAAGCTGCCCCATCATTCACCTTCCTGATCATATTTGTCCTTCTTGGCACTAATAAGATTGTTAACACTCATTTTCCAGCCGGCTGGCCATTTTCCATGGCTGTTGTTCTGAGTTTCCTGTGAAAGATGGCTCTGTAGTACTAGTTGTAACCGTTCAGTCATGCCTGATTCTCGATGGCTTGTATAGTTTTAACTGCATTTTGATTAAAACCACTTGAAACACCTGCAGTCTCCTGGGACCAAAAATGGGCCAGGGGGGGGGGGGGGGGGGGTGCCGCACCCTTCTGTGCTTCACCCCACCCCTGTGCATTTGTGCGCAGCCCCCCCCCCACGCACATGCACACATCTCCCGCATGTGCCCTGCCCTCCATCCCGAAAATCAGCTGGCCGGAGAGAGGCACGCATGCGTGGTAGAGCTGAGCTAAGCGACGGCTCACGTGCTTAGTGCTCTGGTACCTAAACCATAGGTTTGCCATCATGGGTATAGGGTTTCCTGCTCAAGGGAGAAGTATGCTAGCTTTAATCAGTACTTGTTTTCTCTTTTTTCCCCCTACCTATATTGTAATTTCTTTTGAGTGACTACTTACGCCTTTTCTGTACTTTGCCTAATGTTACTTCTTTCAAAAGAACGATGGATGTGAATCTGCCTGTTTATCCCTCCATCCCTCCGCCCACCCACCCACCAGTGGTGGGTTCCTCCCAGTTCGGCCCGGTTCAGCCAAACCGGTAGTGGTGATGATATGATGTCACTGAACCGGTTCTGCCCCCCGCCTCCCACCCCCCGCGTTATTCTTATCTTTTATTTGGCCCCACCCCCAATCTATTGCTGCCTCCTGAATCCCAGCTGATAGACTAGAAGGAAAAAAGCTGTTTAAACTCTTGCCACGGGGCTTCAAAGGGCTGCCCTACAGCTGATCAGTGTTAAAAGGCAGTGTGGTGGTAGACCGGTGCCTCCAAAAACAAATGAGTAGACCAGTGCCTGCAAAAATAAATGAGTAGACCAGTACAGTTCTGCAAGCAGTTAAAAGCCTGGTAGACCAGTACCTCTGCTAAATCCTAAAGAATTGTCACATGACCATCAAGCCACGCCCACAAAATAAGCCACACCCACAGAACCAGTAGTAAAAAAATTTAGAACCCACCCCTGCCACCCACCATCATCTCTCTATCTTGGAGAATATCAGGACTACAGGAGTCCTTTACCGTTTCCTGCATAGATCTTAAATCTAGATTCTCTGTTTTGAGCTGGATCTTGTTTGGGCAACAGCCTCCTAACCGGTCAGTTTTCCTCATCCATGGGCCACTGTCCTCTACACACACACACACACACACACACATACACACACACACACACACACATTCCCAAATCTAGACCCTGTTTTCCTCTTAGAAAATATCCAATGTCACTCAACTGTCGAAGCTCGGTGCACGTGCTGTGAATCTGCAGTTCTGTATGCCTCTCTGCACACACCTGCACTTTCCCTGCCAAGTTGTGAAGCCTTTCAACCAAAGCAAAACAAAACAACACCTAACAAACACCCTTCTCCCCCGTCCTCCACCCCCACCCCACCCCATCTAAAATATCCTAACAGCATTTTTACATACCAGGCAGCAGGAAAAAGTAGGGGGGGAAAAAAATCTGTCAGTGACTTATTATTCCAAACCCCTCTTTTCAGATTTAATCCCCAAAATTGATTTTTTTTTTTAAAAAAAAGGATAATAGAAAAAGCAATGTGTAAGCCTATACTTCATAAACACTTCTTTAAAGATTTCCTAATTATTTTAAGTGCTTTTTCCAGTGCTGGCACTCAAGCGGCAGCTGGTTTGTGTGATGTCATCCTTTGGTCCTGTTGTCTCTGCAGTAAAAGTTTAGGGTTAAGAAAGGGATATAATCAGGGGTGAAATGCTCCTGGTTCAGACCGGATCGCCTGATCCGGTAGCGATGGCGGCAGGTGGTTCAGAGAACTGGTAGCAAAAATCCCTGCCCACCCCCATGCCCAGCTGAGCCGTGCGATCATCAGAGGCTTTTTTTTTACTTTTTTTTTTTACTTTGATTTATATGCCGCCCTTCTCCGGAGACTCAGGGCGGCTTACAATGCGCTAAGCAATAGCCTTCATCCTTTTGTATCTTTATACAAAGTCAGCTTATTGCCCCCACAAACTGGGTCCTCATTTCACCTACCTTAGAAAGGATGGAAGGCTGAGTCAACCTTGAGCCTGGTAAGATTCGAACCTGCAGAAATTGCAGGCAGCTGTGTTAATAACAGGGTGCATTAAACCACTGTACTACCAAGGCTCTCTCTTTTAAAAGCATTTTTTTCTTCGGCTGAAAAAAAATGCTTTTAAAAGTAAAAAAAAAAAGCCTCTGACGATCGTGCGGCTCAGCTGGGATCGTCAGAGCCTTTTAAAAGCATTTTTTCTACAACCTCTTTGGCCGAAGAGGTTGTAGTAAAAATGCTTTTAAAAGTAAAAAAAAAAAAAAAAAAAGTTCGCCACGCCCACCTAGTCACATTACCCCACCACCACCAAGCCACGCCCACAGAACCGGTAGTAACGAATTTTACATTTCGCCACTGGATATAATAATAATTAAACCCCAAGATTGTGGCTGTAGAGGCACATGCAGGGAAGACAAAGGAAGTTCCTTGCTCTTTTCCACTATTAAAGCATGAGAATTAGCTTTCATTATTAGCTCTTTTCTCCCCCACCATCAAACATTAAACATGGATGCAATTAGCTATCAAGTACTATAACCATGTTGTGTTCTCCAATATTAATGGGAAGCACTTTCCTACACAGTGTTCTTCCTAATGGGCTAAATGAGAGCCATGTGTCTACAAAGAGAGAATCAAGAGAACACATTTCCTGTTATCTTTGACTCTGAGAGCCCAAAGAGAGTGAGAATGAACCCAGATCCAAGGAGGTGATCTACCACAATAAAATGCGAACCTCGGGAAGTTTAGAAAACTCCTAAAGCCATCCGAGCAGGTAATAAATGTTATCCTTCATAAGGTTTTATTTTAGCATGCCTTACAGAGTTCAGCTTTAAAACATGCTGGGCAGATTAGTGACCTTACCAGATGTTGCACAGAAAATGTAGAGGGGGGGGGGGCATTCTTCATTCAGAGGGGGTTGCAATGTTTAGAGTCAAATCTGAAAGCTAAAAATTGAACTTTAGTTAAAGTGGATTCCTGAGAATGCCAGGGTTATGCCCATGTATCAAAGAATGCTTTGATATGGACGATGGAGAAAGAAACACACCAAATTTGCAGACGATACTAAGCTGGCAGAAATAGCTAACACTCTAAAAGATAGGCTCAAGATCCAGATGGATCTTGATAGACTTGAACACTGGGCCCTATCTAAGAAAATGAAATTCAATGTAGAGAAAAGTAAAGTCTTACACTTAGGTGAGAAAAACCAAAAGCACACATATAAACTGGGGGAAATCAGGCTTAATAGCAGTGACTGAGACAGGGATCTTGGAGTCTTAATGGACAATCAGCTAAATAGGAGCCAGCCGTGTGCAGCGGCAGCTAAAAAAGCCAATGCAATCCTAAATTGCATTAACAGAGAGATACAATCAAGATCAAGTGAGGTACTAATACCACTCTATAAAGCCCTAGTAAGACCACACCTAGAGTACTGCATTCAGTTTTGGTCATTGCACTGTAAAAAAGATGTTGAGACTCTGGAAAGAGTGCAGAGAAGAGCAACCAGGATGATTAGGGGACTGGAGACTAAAACATATGAAAAACGGTTACAAGAACTGGGCATGTCTAAGTCTAGTGAAGAGAAGGACCAGGGGAGACATGACAGCAGTCTTCCAATATTTGAGGGGCTGCCACAGACAGGAGAGGGTCAAGCTGTTTTCCAAAACACCTGAAGGCCAGGCAAGGAATAATGGATGGAAACTGACCAAGGAGAGATTCAACCTAGAAATCAGGAGGAACTTTCTGACAGTGAGAACAACCAACCCATGGAACAGAAGTTGCCTTCAGAAGTTGTGGGAGCTTCATCACTTGAGACTTTCAAGAAAAGATTGGACTGCCATTTGTCAGAAATGGTGTGGGGTCTCCTGCTTGAGTGGGGGGTTGGACTAGATGACCTATAAGGTCCCTTCCAACTCTGTTAATCTGTTAAATGATAAAAAAGTGAGTGAGTGAGAGAGAGAGAGAGAGGGATAGAATAGGTAGGTAGGTAGGTAGGTAGTAGTAGGTAGGTAGTAGGTAGGTAGGTAGTAGGTAGAGATAGATAGATAGATAGATAGATAGATAGATAGATAGATAGATAGATAGATAGATAGATAGATAGATAGATAGATAGATAGATAGATAGATAGATAGATAGATAGATAGATCTAACTTATAAACCCTGGGATCTTTCATCCAAATTCTAATTGAGATCTGACTCTTCTATTTTTCTTATTTCAAGATCAGTCAATGTTAGGGGAGACTAAATCACACATCTTCATGGTCAGCTTTTTCTTTGGCAATGTAACAATATCACCTTTCACAAATAAAATTATGCATATAGATCCAGGTAATTGCTGCACGCTGCATTTTCAAATATGGGGCAGTATCATCTCTCTCTCTCCCTCTCTCTCTCCCTCCCTCTCCCTCTCTCTCTTTCTCCCTCCCTCTACCTCCTTGTTCCAACAACCTGAGATATGACCTAGATCCAGAATAGCACTTAGTAAAATCTAATCTAATTTAGTTTGCATTTTCTCCTCTACCAGAATTTGATTACAATGCACACGTCACGTATTCTACACCAAGCCAACTTTTTCCTGCTCCTTCCCTCATATCATAACAGGTAAGCAGCCTTAAGGGCCATCAGGTTGATTATAGGATAGGTTTTCAAGAACTGCAGCCGAACTTTGTCAGATGTGCTACAGACTTTGGCACCTTTGGTGGCAGGAGTAGAAAGAGGAATGAAACACATGGAATGGCAAGAAAGCTCGTTTGGAAATCAACAGTGATCACTGGAAACTTGCAGTTGTAAACCCAAGTAATATTATTCCTACAAGTAGCATCTTCATTCTTGAGGAGAAAGTAGGTTATTTATTCTCAACAGCTTGCTAGGCCCAAATCTGTCCAACTGGGTCAGGGGTCTGCAACCTTAAATACTCAAACAGCCATTTGGACCCATTATCCACAGAAAAGAAAACACCGGGAACCACAAAACCTAGGTGGGCATGGACAACTTGATGTCACTTTATTAATTTGAATTAGACAGAAATGTTAGAAACGGAGATGTCAAACTATGTCCATTGTTTTTTAAAATTTGAATTATTAATAAAAAACTTTTTATATAAAAAAAGAGAGACTGGACTGCTATTTGTCAAAAATGGTGTAGGGTTTCCTGCTTGGATGGGGGAGGGGGTTGGACTAGATGACCTACAAGATCCCTTCCAACTCTGTTGATCTGTTAAAGTTGGGGCCAAGAAGTTGTTGTGATTAAGTTCTTGTTGTGATTAAATGAGAAAAAGGAGACAAACGCACAGGTCCACGCTTCCTTCTATGATGGACATGTCTGTGCTGTGTTTAATGCCCACCTCTTCGCCTAACAAAGCTTGTCCTTGTTTCCTAGCATTGCCTCTCAACTTCTCAGAGTGAGCCACCATCCTTTTCAAGCATCTCTCCGGATCGGCTTCATTCTTTTGCCTCCTTCAGTTTGGAGAGGCAATAAAATCTTTCACGGGCTGACAAGTAGGAAAGCAGAGCAGCCACCGAGAGTCCCGGTTCATTCAAGAAAGCTGCCTTTTCTCATTTTAATTGGCCGCCTAATTAGAATGTTTATGAGTCCTGAGATTTTTTGGCCAGGGATGAGAAGGCAGGGCGGCCAATTACGCTGTAGGCTTTGTGTGTATGTGTTTTAATCTGGCAGGAATTGTTGGGTACCCCCCTACACACACCATTCTTGTCTGTCTCCCTTCTATGCAACAGTTTCTCCCAACACTTTGATTTGAAGTCATGTAGCTCCCAAGTCAAGATTTTACATCAAGCTGTATTTATTCAATACTTGGGGGGGGGGTTGGTTTGTTTTAGGGATAGAATTCTATACCTTCTTTCTGTGTATCTGTCTCTCTCTGTGTTTCTTTCTCTCTCTCTCTCTCTCTCTCTCTCTCTCTCTCTCTCTCTCTCTCTCTCTCCCTCTCTCTCTCTCTCTCTCTCTCTCTCTCTCTCTCTCTCTCTCTCTCTCTTTCCTGAAAATACCTTAGCATAACCAAGAATAGGAATCAAGTGCCAGTAAGGTTTATAACTTCACTCAACCCACTGGTTAGAGATAAGGCTGAAGACGGAGGCCTTTGATGGACTTGATTCATTCCCCAGCTTTGTCTTCTCTGGCTCAGGGAATGACTTCATTCTAGGAGATGAGGTCATTCAAGTCAAGGTAATAAACTTTCCAAAATTCACATGGAAGTTGGTCCTCCCCCCCATAGATAACTTCAGCAGTGGGGTAGGGTTGAAGGGAGGGAGAGAGGGAAAAGAGGAAGGGAGGGAGGGAGAGAGAAAGAGAAAGAGAGAGGAAAAAGAAAGAACCAGAAGGAAAAGAAAAGAAAGAAAGAAAGAAAAAGAAAGAAAGAAAAAGAAAGAAAGAAAGAAAGAAAGAAAGAAAGAAAGAAAGAAAGAAAGAGGGAGGGAGGGAGGGAAGGAGAGAGAGAGAGAAAGAAAGAACCAGAAGGAAAAGAAAAGAAAGAAAGAAAGGGAAAGCAAAGAAAGAAGGAAAGAAAGAAAGAAAGAAAGAGGGAGGAAAGGAGAGAGAGAGAGAGAGAGAAATAAAAAAAGAAAAGAACCAGAAGGAAAAGAAAAAAGGAAGAAAGAAAGAGAAAGGGAGGAAGGAAGGTAGGAAGGAAGGAAGGAAGAAGAAAAAGAAAAGAAATATTAGCCTATTAGATTCTATTTTAAGATTATATATCACAGACAGACACACAGACATTCACGCAGGCACGCATGAGCGCAAACACACACATCACACACACACACACACACACACACACACACACACACACACAAGATCCTTGAAGAAGATGTGGCTAAAGCTGTGAATTGATGTCCCTTAAACCGCCCCTTAAAAATATTCAAGCCATAACTCAACATTCCGGGTGTCTCAGTAATATTCAATTTCAAATTTATGGCATTTTCAAATAGGATGATTTCCCTCCCACATGCAATAAATTTTGGCGGGTGGTGGTGGTGGGGAATTGCATATGCCACCTTATCATGACAGTTGCTTTATCTACCCAGCTGACTGAAGCCTCGTCACTTTCTATAATCTGAATTCACAAATCAACTGTCTTCTTCACTTCAATGATTATTGCTGATGGGCCTTTCACAAGGCGGAAGGGGAAGGAAAGGAGAGGAGGGGAGGGGGGGGCCGCACGGCTGAAATCTCCCCCCAAGTTGACAAGGGTAATAGATGGAGAGGTGAGGAGAGCCATCCATCGTGGCCACTGCATTGTATTGTTTTGAGTGATACACAGCAACACAACCCCATCAACTCTCCTCCTCTTTTGACCTCAGAAAAATAAATGGGACGAGGGATCGTTGCTTAGGTGGCTCATTGCATTTAAGTGCCAGTAATCACCAAAGGACACTTCTTGACCCTTTCAGAAATGGGGACAGGGAGAATGCAAAGTTGGGGACATCTTAAAGACTAACCAACTTGGTTAGCCAGTTTTGGTTAAGGGGTTAAGGCACCAGGCTAGAAAGCAGGAAATCGAGAGTTTAAGTCCTACCTTAGACATGGGCCTATCCAGTGGTGGGATTCAAATATTTTTACTACCGGTTCTGTGGGTGTGGCTTGGTGGGCATGGCATGGCTTGGTGGGCATGGCAGGGGAAGGATACTGTAAAATCTCCATTCCCACCGCATCCAGTAGAAGGTTATTGCAAAATCCCCATTTCCTCCCGATCAGCTGGGACTTGGGAGGCAGATAATAGATGGGGGAGGGGCCAGTCAGAGGAGGTATTTACCGGTTCTCCAAACTGCTCAAAATTTCCGCTACTGATTCTCCAGAACTGGTCAGAACCTGCTGAATACCACCTCTGGGTCCGTCACTCTCTCTCTCTCAACCCAACCTATCTCACAGGGTTGTTATTGCAAGGAGAATAGGAGGAGTAAGGTGCCCTGGATATATTTACCTCTTTTGGAGATTCTCATTCCTATTAATTCTTTTTTTAAAAAATGTATTACCTCTTTGGAAGCTAGAGAAGATCTAGGAACAGACGTATTAAAACACAACATGGAAGGTAAATGTCTATGGAGATTCTCAGTCCTCCAGGTCATGATTGTCCCAAAGATGCTTTCTTCGAAAGGCAACTGGACTTTCTTGAAGGCGTTTCGCTTCTCATCCAAGAACTGAAGAAGCTTCTTGGACAAGAAGCGAAACGTCTTCCATGAAAAACAAAGGAAGTCAAAATGCCTTTTGAGAAAGCATTTTTGGGACAATCGTGGAATAGCAGTCGAGAAAGCAGGCTCCACCAACAGAGAAGACCTCTGAATCGCAGCTTGATCAAACTCACAGGGTCGCTTCCAATGGTGTACCCCCTCATGCAGTGGTGAAATCCTACTGGTTCGCACCGGTTCAGGTGAACTGATAGTGATAAAAACTACCGGTTCATCTGAAAAGCTACAGGTTCCTCCAAACTGGTATTTCTGACGATCAGCTGGGCCGCGTGATTTAAAATTGCTAGAAAGCAGGAAATCCTGCTTTTTAATGAATCTAAATCGCGCGGCACAGCTGTTCCCCTCCTCGCTATGCTACTTACCTTCCCAAGCCTCCTTTTTCCACACGAAGCGTATTTTTGGCACATCCCGCCCATACATACAGGCGCAGTGTGCATTCTGTGCACAATGCACATGCACGAGCAGCGAACCGGTAGCAAACTGGGGAAGATTTCACCACTGCCCTCATTATTTAATTTTTTATTTTGTCGAGTACGTATTAGATAATATATGTAAGTATAAGCATGAATTGAATACATAAAATGAATACAATTAAAGGGAACATTAGGACAGGGACGGTAGGCACGCTGGTGCTCTTATGCACGCTCCTTACATGTAGAGTTTCTTTCTTTTTTAAAAAAAATTATTAAATTTCCAAAGATTAAAATACACAGTACAAAAAGAAACATAATACACACAAAAAAGTAAGAAAAATACACACATACTCACAAAAAATAATATATATATATAAACAACCAAAATCAAACAAACTTTTCTGCATCGGTATCTCTAGCCTATTTAACCTCTTTACACAAATTCTACTTCTAAATATCTGTATCTTAAACTTACATCTAAGATAAAGATATACATGCAGAGTTTCTATCTGCACACAGTTTTTGGTAAATACGGCAGGTACATAGCCACCCTTGCAATTAAGGTTTTGACATTCCTAGGCTCTTGCAATAGAGAAAGAATGGAGAGTATAGATAGTCAGGTTTTGGAGCCAGCAGACCACATCCCAATGGCCACCCAATTTCTCCATAAATTGACTAAACCCAACCGTTTGGTTGATCAGATTGAGTTCACGTAAGTGAGAAACATGGAGAAATTGCAACCGTCAGTTCTTTAAATACTCTAGCTATCAAGCGCAGCCTAATTTGGCATGTTCCAGCAGTCAGGTGCACTGTTTCCTAATTAAATTATTCAACAAAACATTGACGATAAAGCATTCTGCTAAAACCTAATTAAGAGTGTGATTCGATAAAAGCCCATTCTGCAGTTTTCATTTACATTTTCAAAGATGGAAGAGCCCATCGGGGGAGTAAAGGCGGCAGGGGGGGAGAGAGGGAATGGTCCCTGTGTCACTATTTCATGCCATTTATATCTTCCGCTTTGCAGGTTCCATCAAATGTTTCTTTTTGCGAGGAAGACTTTTTGAAGGATAGAGGGAAGTGTTGCAGATTCAGATCTTAGCAAATCATTCGTGATGGGTGGCCCTTTTCACTAATATTACAAGGAAGGAGGGAAGGGAGGGAGGGAAGGAGTGGAGAGAAAATGAAACAGAAAAGGAAGGAAGGATGGAGTCTAAAGAAAGGGAGGGAGGAGGGAAAGAAAGAATGAAGAAAACAAGAGGGAGGGGGAAGGGAGGGATGGAGAGGAGAGAAAATGAAAGAGAAAAGGAAGAAGGATGGAGTCTAAAGAAAGGGAGGGAAGGAAAGAGTGAAGGAAAAAGGGAGGGGGAAAGGAAGGAGGAAGGAAGGAAGGAAGGAAGGAAGGAAGGAAGGAAGGAAGGAAGGAAGGAAAATTTCGCAAAGGCATTATTAAGTGGCCTCCTTGAAGTCTTGGCCCATTTTCAAGCTACATATGGTCCATAATCTTTTAAAACGTGCAACTCGAGTCTCAATTTAATTATGTAATAGCCCAAATGGAATTACACTGCAGATGAAGTGCTGTGCCTCAGCACAAGCAGAGGCTGAAGCTGAATTGCCTGACCTACGCCGTTTTAATGGGGCTGCTTACATTGCAGAGTTAAACATGGATTTATGTCTCATAAGCAAATAGCAAGCAAGATTGGTGTAACATTTCCCAGGCATTGTGGGAAATCCTGGTCTCAGGGTCAAATACCCTCTAGTGGAGCAGGCCTCCTTCAATGGGTTTTTACCAGCCCGGAGGTGTGTTTTTACACATTGGGGTTTTTTCTTTAAATTAGGTAAAGATAAAGGTTCCCCTCGCACATATGTGCTAGTCGTTCCTGACTCTAGGGGGCGGTGCTCATCTCCATTTCAAAGCCGAGGAGCCAGCGCTGTCCGAAGACGTCTCTGTGGTCATGTGGCTGGCATGACTCAATGCCAAAGGCACACAGAATGCTGTTATCTTCCCACCAAAGGTGGTCCCTATTTTTCTACTTGCATTTTTGACGTGCTTTTGAACTGCTATGTTGGCAGAAGCTGGGACAAGTAATGGGAGCTCACCCCGTTACACGGCATTAGGGATTCGAACCACTAAACTGCCGACCTTTCGATCGACAAGCTCAGCGTCTTAGCTACTGAGTCACCGCGTCCCTTTTTTTAAAAAAAAAATTACATCTACAGAAAAATCAAGATCTAGTAAAAAGAAGCCATCTATTGCATAAGCCTCTGGTTTATAGGAACTGTTTTGACTGTGGTCAACTAATTCTTGTTCATTGCAATGTTTGCAGGACAAGTGATGTCACATATGTCACACAGATAGGTATAGATAGGCAGGCACATAGAGACACCTTTGACCTTTTGGTGGAGGGGGGGTTAGTACCGTGTTGTAGAGATATTGGAGCTTGGGACCCTGCTTTCTTTGGAGGTTCCATAAGGCCATCACTTCTCGAGGTCTACTCTGGATCCTTCCTAAATTAGGCATTGTCTTTCGGGAAAGATTCAGACGAGTGGAACAGGCGCCAGGAAAGATAACAAAAATGATTGGGACTCTGCACAATGAATACCATTAAGAAAGAGTGAAGAAATGGGGGGGGGGGAACAAGGCTAAAGGGGGATATGACAATACCATTCAAGAGTAAATGATAGACAGACAGATATAGAAGACAGACAGATGGATGATAGATAATGATAGATTGTCTTGGTCCATGTACCAAACGAATGACCCATTGGGATCCCCATATCAAAACAAGTTACTTTATGTGCTGCCAGAACCTGAAAATAACATTTAACACAGCACAGTCCTTAGACAAAATGTTTTTTTTTTTAATTTGATTTATATGCCACCCTTCTCCGGAGACTCAGGGTGGCTTGCAACGTGCTAAGCAATAGCCTTCATCCTTTTGTATATTTATACAAAGTCAGCTTATTGCCCCCACAACTGGGTCCTCAATTTACCTACCTTAGAAAGGATGGAAGGCTGAGTCAACCTTGAGCCTGGCGAGATTCGAACCTGCAGTAATTGCAGGCAGCTGGTCTTAATAACAGGGTGCTTTAGACCACTGTACTACCAAGGCTCTTGGTTGAGATCTGCATACATGGGACTGATTGGGGTAGATTGTAAGGGTGACACCGAAATATAATTTGGTGTCATTTTATTCTATTTTATATTCTATTGTATCTTATCCTATAACTATTGTAGTTTACCCTACTCTTATTTTAAATTGTTTGTATAAGATTTTATTGGCGATATGTGTTTGCACCTTGTGCTTTGTTATGGCCTATATAGGCTAATCAAAGCTATCATTTTAAACTGTAGTTTATTCCAATTTCATTTTAAATCGTATTCTGTTCCAATTTCATTTTAAATCGTGTTTTATGCACTTCCATTTTAAATTGTTTTTATCAGATTTGAGTAATAATTTGTGTCTAGAACTCTGTACTTTGATATGGCCCAAGGGCTAATCAATGAAGTAATAGATAGATAGATAGATTTTGTGTGTGTGTCTGTGTGTGTGTGTGAGAGAGAGAGAGAAAGAGAGAGAGAGAGAGAGAGAGGATGGAAACAGATAGATGGATGGACAGACAGACAGACGGACAGACAGATTTAGCTTTTAAAACTATTGTTTGTATTCTTACACTTCCCATGTTGGTCTATGACCATAATAAAGATTTGATTGATTGACTTTTCAAATAACCAAAGAATATCACGTCTTAACAAGACAATTCTTCTGCCTTGTTCCAGAGTGTCATGCTCTTCCATGACTAAAAACATATTTTGGTTATATGTTAAGAAAAACCCAGTAATGGTAAGAACGACTTGATAATGAAACGAGTTACCCAAAGCAATGGAAAATTCCCTTTTGCTGAATGTGTTTAAATAGAGGTTGGGTTGCCTTTGGTCAATGAAGCTTTCATCGAGAATCCAACACTGAACAGTTGGTCACCCAATTTCATTATTTGGTATTCAGATTCCAAATCCAGATCTAATTTTCGAGTATGCAAGTGTAGCGTTGAGGACCAGACTTACCTTAAAGACAAGCTTTGATTAGACTGGATTTGGTAGCCAGAATGAACAGACATTCTCCAAAATGAGAGATATAAATCCAACACATCATTGCTTTGATTTCATGTCATCCTATAATCACAACTCATGGTGACTTTCCAGCTACTTAAAAAAAAAAGACTGAAATTTATACTGTAAAATTAATGCCTAAGATCATAAAATTCTACCTTAACAAACACAAAAGACCATTTGATTAACTACAAATAGAAATCCCTAGAGCTAAAAACTGAATAAGGTTCAAGCCACATCAAATTATTTTCCTGCCTGATAAAGCTATTATCACACTTAGAGCATTTACAATGCAGAACTACATTCCTTTGATCATTTTATAAAATTAATTGATCTTGCTTATCTTTTGTACTATTTCAAATTATTTTAATTGAGAATATTAAGAGAAGTAATGGTAACAACTAACGCATTTATTAGCTGCTGACGTTCAACGCGCTAATGTCATTTTCATAATCTGAATTCCTCTAAAACAAAATTCCATTCTTAATGGAATTTACATATAGATCACCTCCAGACACAAATAATTTACTATTACTTTAAGTCCTAAGGGACAGGCAGAAACACTGTGAAAAATCATTCCAGTCATACTTAATTTTAATTATTCTTTCAAATCAGATAAAACCCCCGAAGTTAAATTCTCATAATTAAATAGAAATTAAAAGTTCTAGGAGCCTGATTCTTCCCATTCTAATTTTAAATGCAAATTGGATACAGGAACACAGAGCTGTACCTGTGTCAAAATAATGGTAGACTCACACAAAAATTCAGGAGGCTTGTTTAATCTGAAGAATCAAAAAATATCTTCAGTTGGTTGGGTCTTGAATCCTTATTTTAGTATAATTCTTTTCAATTCGGTCTTTTCAGGACTGAAAAGGGAAATCCGCCTTAAGAATTAAGCTTTAAGATGACAAGTTGATTTCTATATCTGTGTCATCATCAACCCAAGACTCGAGAAAGTATCTGAGATGGTTTGTGGGAGAACAAATGGCTTCCTGGAAAAACTTTGTAGGTTCAACGCCTGATCTCTACAAACAGAGGTGGAAAAACCTTACCTAAAATTCCAAATTTATTCTGCGGTTAGCTTTAGGACTGGAGCTTTCCCGCCTTTCAAGAATTCTGATTCTACTATAAAATAGACCCCAGGTTGATTGGAATTGTATGAAGCATATGAAGAATGGTTGCTGGAATTGGATATGGCCAGTCTAGAGGAAAGAAGGACTAGGGGTGACATGATAGCAGTATTCCAGTATTTGAGGAGCTGCCACAAAGAAGAGGGGGTTGACTTATTTCCAAAGCCCCAGAAGGCAAGAAACAATGGATGGAAACTAATCAAGGAGAGAAGCAACTAGGAGAAACTTCCGAACAGTGAGGACAATTAACCAGTGGAACAGCTTGTCTTTGGATGTTGTGGGTGCTTCATCATTGGAGGTTTTCAAAAAGAGACTGGGCAGTCACTTATCTCAAATGGTATGGGGTCTCCAGCTTGAGCAGGGGGTTGGACTAGAAGACCTCTAAGGTCCTTCCCAGCTCTATTCTGATTGTAGACTGTTTGCAGATGCATTCACTAACTTTTCTCTTTGCTGTTTGTCCCACAATGTACGGGAGTCCAGGCAAGGCAGAGGGAGGAAACGCACTAGAGTTAATTAGCAATAAACCAGCGAGAATTGCCCGTTTCTTCCAAGCGAGTCCTTTTCGGTGGCTTGTCAGTTTCAGAGAGAATAATTGCCTAGAAATACAATTGTCCAGGAAAACAATGGGGACATGCAGAATTGCAAACCACTGGTCACAGAGTCATCTGATCAGCCAGAGGCTCATCTCATGCCAGAATGAAGGCCGCATCATTGTCTAATAATCGCCTGAGCCAATCTGACGCCGTATAAACGCGAGGTAGGCTTTTAAATTACTTCATTATGCTGTTTCATCTTATTTAAAACCTCGCGGCTCTCGCTGCCGTTTCCTTCAATGGCTTTATACTTGGGTCTGTTCCCGTTTCATTGTCCTCCTTGAATTCTGCGAGGCGTTATGAACAGTGTTTCGTTGGGGGGAAAGGAAGATAGAAGGAATTGAAATCAAGAAATAGATAATTGTTCTCGGAACAATAAGAGGGCTAATCAAAGTGAATTGGTTTCATCCACCAGGAATTCCCCTTACATCTTTTCAAACTCAGCTCCAAGTACATACAGTTTTGGGAACGTGACAAGATACGTCCTCATCTTCATTATTTGCTTCTGTTGGGGTATCACAAAGGTTAATGCAGATTTTTGGGGTGCTTAAAGCTCAGTTGATATAATGATCCAATGAAAACCGATGGATATTGAGTAAGTTGCACCTTAAAAGGGCCTTAAAACCTGGGTCTGCTAGGACCCCTGTGGGGTCATTCCATGCTGGACATAGTGCATTAAGAAGATCCCACTTTCACTCCTTTTGTGTTTTGCTTTCTAGTTTATTCAATTTTTTTTTCACTTTTAATGTTTTATATTCATGGTGGTATTATATTTATGGTGGTGTTGCTCAGTGGTGGGTTGCTACCAGTTCATCCTGGATCGGACAAACTGGAAGCAGCGGTGGCTAGAGGCTCCACCCACCTGCCCGGATGCTTCCTCGCATGCGCAGAAGTGGCACGCGAGTGCCCACGAGTGAACCAGTAGCAACGGGTTTTGAAACCTGCCCCTGGTGTCGCTCCACAGTGAGATTAGCAGCACAGAAATTTAATAAATAGAAATGGGAAAAATATTCCCATTTTTATGATGTTGTAAGCCACTCAACTCAACAGTAAGATGGGTGGCATATAAGTTTAATAAAGAAACAAATTATAAGGCTACAACGATGAATCTGGGAGACAGTGGAGGATGGAGATCTGGCGTGCTATGGTCCATGGGGTTGTGAACAGTTGCACACAACTTAGTGACTCAACCACAACAACTATTAAAGTTGATGACTTCATGTTGAAGGTCTCTGTGGAAGATCTGTGAGCAGCAAAGAAGACATATATAAATTCTGGCTCTAGAGATGAAACCAGGGAATATTTGTAGGAGATGGTGATTTCTAGTCCCATGTTAGGCATGAAATGGCTGAGTGATTTTGGCCTATCACCAGGAGATAGTGAGTTCTAGTCCCATTTTAGTCATGAAAACCAGCTGGGTAACTTTGGGCCAATCAACAAAAGACAGTGAGTTCTAGTCCCACTTTAGCCATAAAAGCTAAGAATAAAGCAATTACCGGATTAAAACGTTAAACCACCAGAGATTAAAAGTTAAAACTTTAAAAGCAATATTAACTTGGATAAAAAGACAAGGTGGAGGTGGGATCTTCTCCTAGTCTATTAGCCACCTTCAAAATGAGAGCCTCAAACCAGCTGGCAAAGGTTTTCAGGTTCTTTCAGAAGGGTGGGGGTGGATTAGTATTATTGTATGATATATGTATGATTGCTGGGCTCAGTAACTTCCCCAGTGGCTTCCCCAATGCACACAAACCTATTTGGCCTCAGCTGATCCATTGCTTTTTACCTACCCAGAGGCGTATTAACCAGTCATGGGAGACCTCCGGGGCAAAAGCCAACTCCTGTGGCTAAACAGGCATTTTACTGTTCCCACTTCCACACGGACCCTTAATGTGAAGCAGGGCAACGAATTTTGTTCCTCTCAATTAATTATCACCGGGCCAGCTCGAGTGAGCCGAGAGATGTCTGCTCGTCTCTCCATTGCATGCCATTTTTAATTCCATTCTAGACTAATTACAGCATGGTACTTAAAGATTACGACCGATTAATAATGTTCTGGAGTGCTTTCCTTTGCTTCTTTCTTGCTGCCAGATGGAGCAGTGTAGATTAGTCACCGCTCCGTAATCAGCACACACAGCGGAAAAGAGAAAGTGTTAGCTTGGCTGACCTGCTTTGATGAACCTTGTGCATTATAAGCCAGCTCCACAATGAAGGTTGCACTTCATTTGTCTTTCCAGAGGTGCAGAAAGAACAGGGTTACTATTTCTCTCCCCCCCCCCCAAAATGGTTATTTTAAGGATCCTCAATATTTTTGTAGCAAATTGTAGCAAGAAAAACAAAATGCACAGGTACCATATATATGGTACCTTGCTCAATAGTAGTAACTGTGAGAGGGACTTTGGAGTCCTAGTGGGCAACCATTTAAATATAAGACAGGGTCTTATTTTCGGAGAAACACGGTACATATGTTGTTGGGAACATGGCTAGATATGTCCTCATCTTCATTATCTGCTCCTGTTGGGGTATCACAAATTTAAATATGAGCCAGTCGTGTGCAGCAGCTGCCAAAAAAGCCAACACAGTTCTGGGCTGCATAAACAGAAGGATAGACTCAAGATCATGTGAAGTGTTAATATCACTTTATAATGCCTTGGTAAGGGCATTATATATCTTGCTTGCTTGCTCGCTCGGGAAGAATAAGCTGCAATGGTAGAGAAAATGGCAGGGAGCTGGCATTACGATTATTTTTAACGCCGAGCAAGTACAATATGAAAAGTTTGCACAAATAGAACTGTGTGGCAGAGCGAGTCTTCAGCTATTTGCTTCCAGATAAATAGATGTTTTGTGATTAGCCACCGCATTATGACAGCTGTGACATAGCCTCAGGGTAGCCACAGAGTGAACGCAACCTCAAAAATTTCGCCAGCTCTGTTTTTAGAAGGTTTCCCTATATATTGAGTCTCTACGCATCCTCACGTTTAAAAAGCGTGCATCCCTACAATGGAGAACTGGGAAAATGTCCCTCTATGGGTTTCTCTTCAGTCTCTGCCGTCTTCCACTCAACTTCCTGGAGTAGCTACTGCCAGATAATATTTAGACTTTTTTTTTTTTTTTTGCTAGCATGAATTAAGGACAGCAATTAAGACATTCTGGAAGGAAGCCTGTCGGAGAACTGACCCACATCTAAGAGAGACAGCTAGCGAATGTGCGTCTAATGATGGGCTCTCTCTAGTGTGAAGGAAAAGTAGGTTGAACTGCATAAATGCAGAGAAGGTATTTATTACCTCTTAGCCAGTTAATCCTTGTCAACCCTAATCTGTATTAGGCTATTTCTAATGGCAGGTGTGTTCCTAATTCATTAAACAAGGCAAAGCAGCTCATTTTTTTGCATTTCTTGCAGTGACCGAATGCTACTAGCTATATCTCCTGAAAGTGATGGGCCAAAACAATCTTTTAAAGGTCCCGAGATGCCACCTTAGCTCAAAAACACCCCAAAATGCACAACCATTGACGGAATACTGGGTCACCAGAAGAGAATTGATGGAAAATATCCCTCATTTTTCTTTCTATTAACAGAAGATATTAAGATTCTGCTATGATATCTTAATTACAAATACTATTAACCAATGACAAGTTTGAGTCTTGAAATTTACATTTTGCCCCATAGGTATCCTATAAGGCCCCTAACTGCCCCTATATGCTCCATCACTGGAGATTTTTAAGAAGAGATTGGACAACCATGTGTCTGAAATGGGATAGGATCTCCTGCTTGAGCAGGGGGTTGCACTAGAAGACCTCCAAGGTCCCTTCCGACTCTGTTGTTCTGTTCTGTTCTGTTCTATATACATGCATATATAAACGTACAGATAGTTTTCTTGAAACCCAATCAAATGTTTCGGTATTTGAAATGATGTAGTGGATCAAGCTATTGAAAGCAGCAAAAGATTTTCAGGAAAAAAAATGTAAATAATTATTTCACTTTGTTGGATTTCTCTCTTCACTCCTGTTTACTTCGGTAGAGCCAAAAAAGAAAAGGAGAAGGAAATAAAGAAAGGAGGGGAGTGGGTGGAATCCAAGATAATGTTCAAATGGAGATTTTGCACTGGATGGAAAAACCCTTTAAAAATCAGCTGTGCTGTAGCCACAACTATGGGGGGAAGTCTGAATAACAGGATAACCGAGTTTGAAGGGACCTTGGAGGTCTTCTAGTCCAACCCCCTGCCCAAGCAGGAGACCCCGTGTCATTTCAGACAAGCAGCTGCCCAATCTCTTCTTACAAACCTTCAGTGATGGAGCACCCACAACCTTTGAAGGCAACTTTAGGATTTAGGGTTGATAGTTTCTATCTTCCAGTTTATCTTTGCATTTTTTCTTGCTTTTGTTTTTTTTAAGCGGGTATGTAAACATCCACAAAACATACTGGATTAACATCTTCCCCGTGTTTATTTTCAAAGAATGCTTCTGGGATGTACGGTAGGCGATTCCTAGAAGCATCTCAGAAATGAAGAGTTGTCCTAGGGAGCTGTGATTAAACCACGCCAACATTCCAGATGTTATTTTTAAATAAAATAAATCTGAGCAACAGCGCTTGACACAGTGTCAGGGAGGACCAAGAAAATGGTAGGCGTGGCCTTCACAGTATTGGCCCCTCGACGCCAATTCTTATTTTGCATTTCTTTAAACCCTTTGGGATATCTAAGCGATGCCCATTGAAGCAAACCAGGAGTGAAATGCTACCGGTTCGGCCCGGTTCGGCGGAATCGGTAGTGATGGCGGTGGGTGGTTCGGAGAACCAGTAGCGATGGCAGCGCGACGCTCCGCCCACCCATCCAGTCGTTGTTACTTCCTGGTTTTAACCAGGAAGTAACCTGTTTTTTACCCTTTGTGCATGCGCAGAAAGGTTTGCACATGCGCATAGTGTCCGCGTGCGCACTTTCAAACCGGTAGGGAAGGTAAGTAGATTTCACCCTTGAAGCAAACCCCCTGCTTACAATGTCTCTGTGCAGTAGGAATGTATCTGGAGAAGGAAGGATGGAGATGCAGAGTTTTTGTGGTGTTGTGGTTGTGTGGTAGATGGGGAGCTCCGGGTTCCAATCCTCCATCAGGCATGAAAGTCAGCTGACTGTCTTTGAGCCAGTCATGGTCTTACCGTCCTGATGTGGGAAGTTGAAAAACATGTACTTCGTCTTCAACTTACAACAGTTTGTTTACGGATTATTTGAAGTTACAACAGCACTGGAAAAAAGTGACTTATGACCATTTTTCACACTTACAACCATCCTCATGGTCACGGGATCAAAATTCAGAGGCTTGGCAACTGGCATGTACTTATGACGGTTGCAGTGTCCCAGGGTCACGTGATCCCCTTTTTACGACCTTCGGACAAGCGAAATCAACGGGGAAGCCAGATTCATTTAACAACCATATCACTAATTTAAGAGCTGCAACGATTCACTTAACAACCATGGCCAGAAAGGTGGTAAAAGGGGGCAAAACTCACTTAACAAATGTTTCACTTAGCAACGGAAAGATCGGACTCAACTGTGGTCGTAAGTCAAGGACTACCCCTATTATCCAGTCCAAACTGGACCGGCGAGGTAAATGATGATCCATCAACCCTAGTGAAAAGGGCTCTATTCCTCAGTGGATGGATTCAGATTGTGGCATCTTAACAAATAAACTGTTTCAGAAATAAAAAGGGTATTACTGCAAGCAATTCCCTGGTCAATTATTTGATTTATGGTTATTTTAATAAGTGCGCAGACACATCGCCTTCCGCACGCACGCAGTGGAAAAAAAAAAACCCCCTGCAAATGTTGTACTTTAACTCAATTACAAAGACTTAAGATGTATACACAGGGAAGTGGGTGGCATTTTTTAAACTTATAATCCATTAAAAGCAAGTAATGAAGGGGAAGGATTTATGAGGTGTATAAAATTATACATTGAAGGGTATATGGCCATGGGAGGAGGGCAGGGTTTTTTTTTTTTAATCACATAAGGTAGGCGATTAATTGCTTTTACCAATTCACGCACTACCCTATTCATTAACATAATAACCTCCTGAGAATGTGTCCTACGTGCTAATAATATTAATTGCATTTGGATTAATGAACAACATCCATGCTCGGTTCCCACGGGGAAACTATGATGTCCCTTATAGAGCCTGGCCACTGTTATCCCACAGACCCAGTTTGTTGAAGCAGACATGGGAAGTTGGAAATTTTGTTCTCTCCCTCTCTCTCCCTCCCTCCTTCCCTCCCTCCTTCCCTCCCTCCCTCCCTCTCTCTCTCTCTCTCTCTACCCTCCTCTCTCTTTTGAGGGGTGGATGGGTCAGAGAAACATTTAACAGCATTCTTGGAGTTTAAATTTCTATCTCATTGAACAGATGAAGCAACCAGGTACATTTGACCTGATGGGGAAAGGAAGAAGGATTAAACCCCAGCCATGCTACTTTTTAAGAGGGAAGGAAATTGTGAAATATATATATATATATATTGAAATTCAGTAGCTTCCCAAAGAAATAGCAATAGTAATAGCACTTAGACTTATATACCGCTTCACAGTGCTTTACAGCCCTCTCTAAGTGGTTTACAGAGTCAGCATCTTGCCCCCCAACAATTTGGGTCCTCATTTTACTGACCTCAGAAGGATGGAAGGCTGAGTCAACTTTGAGTCGATTGGGATGGAACTCCTGGCAGTGGGCAGAATCAGCCTGCAATACTGCATTCTAACCACTGCACCACCAAGGAAGGAAGGAAGGAAGGAAGGAAGGAAGGAAGGAAGGAAGGAAGGAAGGATTGCCCCAAAGAGTTTGGGTGGATTGCATAGCAGCTGTGTTCTTGCTTATGAAATTATTATTGCTCTTGTGAAGATGTCATGGCTTACATCGTTCCTTTCTTCCTTTCCTCCTTCCTCCAAAATATCTTTGACGTTTTTATACAGCATGCAGGACGACCAAAACCCATTTCACTCAGCTAGCACTATCATTAAAAAAATATTTCAGCCTTTAAACCTTTCTTCATTAAAACAACTTTCACAACCTTTGGGAAGGGAGGGGAAACTCGTCCAACCTCAAACCACGTTAAAAGGCATCTCGTAAACATTTAATATGCCGTAGTAAAAGTTGCATGCCACCATACCAGAAGTGTGCTGACATATTTTATTGTCCCAAAAAAAAAGAAGAAGAAAGATGCTGCTTGTTTGGATAAAAGCATTCAGCTCATGTCTACTGATGTGGTCAGTGTTAAATTTCTGAGCAAAGACACATGGATCTAGCCCAGTGATGGTAACCTTTTTGTCGTCACGTGCCAAAAGCGGGGAGAGCATGGGGGGTTGCAGGTGCGTGTGCCCACATCCATAATTCAATGCGCCCTGCCCTCCCGCACATGTGGACGTGACCCCCCCCACACTTCCCCCGCTTTTGACTTCCTTCCTTCCTTCCTTCCTTCCTTCCTTCCTTCCTTCCTTCCTTCCTTCCTGGCACAGTGGTTACAATGCAGTATTGCAGGTTGATTCTGCCTACTGCCAGAAGTTCGATCCGACTCAAACTTCACTCAGCCTTCCATCCTTCCGAGGTGGGTAAAATGAGGACCCAGATTGTTGGGGGCAAGAGGCTGTCTCTGTACACCGCTTAGAGAGGGCTGTAAAGCACTGTGAAGCGATATATAAGTCTAAGTGCTATTGCTATTGAATTATTCATCAAGCACCCCAGTCTTCTGCTCAAACGGTCCTGACAGCTGCCTCCAGCCATCTGCTAAAGAAGTCCTTAAGAACTTAATTTTTATATATATTAAAAAAAAAAAAAAAGGTAAGCTGGGTCAAGCGGAATGATAGGAGGAGATTGTAAATCCCCCTCTCCCTACTTTACGCTTAGCTGGTGCAATGACCTCTAATGACCTCTAGTCCTTGTTCCATCCTGCAGGTAGGTTCCTTGGCCCTCCAATCTCTCCCCCTCCCCCTTTTTCTTCCCCTTTTCCTTACAGAAAATAAATTAAAAAGGTGTGACCTTGCTCAGGGCTGACAGAGAAAATGAGGTACATCTTGTCGCCAGCCGAAGAGCCTATTTGAAACATGGTTTGTTCAATTTGAAAGGCTGCTGCACGGCTAAGATCTGGGATGCCGATAAAGGCTGCCGAATGAAAAGAAGAGAAACATTTCCAAGAGACCAAATTAAACGGCTAACACTGGAAACCTCAATTCAGTTACACAGCGCATGTTTTTTTTTGTGCCCTGGCTTATCGCGGGACTCATCAGCCACACCTTGTCCCTGCGCACCGAGGGACGCTCTCCCCACTCGGCACACAAAGGCCTGTCATGTCAAAAGAATGATGGGAATCGTGCCCTGATAAGGATCGGAGGACACTTGGTTCCCCTTTTCTTCGTGCGGCAGGTCACAGCACAAATTTAATAAGCCGCTCGGGCCCGAAACACTGTGCCAAAAGAGCCAAAAGTCACGGCAGCCCCTGATTTTGAGTGCTGGTCAAGCTCAATATTTTGTGCGCTTTGCTCGCCATGCGTTATCTGCCCAACATCTCTCTCTCTCTCTCTCTCTCTCTGCCCCCATAAAATATCTCACATTTCTTTCCCAATTCTGAAACATTTTCAACTTGAGTCACTTCAAGACACTCTTAGTACTCGGAGAAGAAGCCTTCTTCTTTCTTGGGGGGGGGGGCTCTTGAGTGCCAGCAAGGCTAACCTGAATGAACAAATGGTTTGAGTAAAATAATTTCCCAACTTTATTATGTATGGGAATAACTAAAGCCTGGGAGAGAGAGAGAGAGAGAGAGAGAGAGAGAGAGAGAGAGAGAGGGAGGGAGAGAGAGAGAGAGAGGGAGGGAGGGAGGAAGAGGGAGAGGGAGAGATAGATAGGTAGATAGATAGATAGGTAGAGATAGGTAGAGATAGAGATAGATAAAGAGAGAGAGAGAGATGAGAGATAGATGAGCGAGAGAGAGAGAGATGTATGATATATATATAGAGAGATATAGATAGATAGGTAAAGGTAACATCTGTGCTAGTCATTCCCAACTCTAAGGGGCGGTGCTCATCTCCGTTTCAAAGCCAGAAGAGCCAGCGCTGTCCAAAGACGTCTCCGTGGTCATGTGGCCGGCATGACTCAACGCGAAAGGTGCACGGAACGCTGTTCCCTTCCCACCAAAAGTGGTCCCTATTTTTCTACTTGCATTTTTTACGTGCTTTCTAATTGCTAGGTTGGCAGAAGTTGGGACAAGTAACGGGAGCTCACCCCATTATGCAGCACTAGGGATTCAAACTGCTGAGCTGTCGACCTTTCTGATTGACAAGCTCAGTGTCTTGGCCACTGAGCCACTGCATCCCTTAGAGAGAGAGGGAGAGGGAGGGAGGGAGGGAGGGAGGGAGAAAGACAGACAGAGAGACAGACAGGCAGGCAGACAGATAGATGACATAGATAGAGATAGTGACAAAGAGAGAAAGAGAGAGGGAGAGGGGGGGGAGATTTATTTCAGTTGTTGGCATCTATTTCAAAATAAATACTAACAAGTCCTGATACAACTTTGCATATAATGATGGGATTCCGTCACCGAATGATTTAACTGCAGAGACATCGGCGGACACCCCCATCCACACCTTATCTTTCATGTTTATACCGATACACCCGTCTAGAAGGCTTATAATAAGGCTATTCTTCTAAGGAACTACATAGACTTCAAAGACAGCACTGGAAAGTTAAGGAACCTCAAAACTTCTTGAAGTGATTTTCAGTAAATGTGCTTATGACAACCATCTGAATCCATTCGTCTTAGATGCCTACATGCGGTTTTATTATTTTTATCTGAAAGGGAAGGCCAGCCTGGGTATTAACCAAAACAGTGAAATATTTGGATGAAGTCATAGACAATAAATAAACGGAATCAAAGGCAGAAGATGGCAGCAATAGCTCTCAAGGTGGTATCACTCCGTGATAAAGACGTTGGGAGGAATGTTTCAAGCTTGTTTGGATCAAGGCAACAGTGTGACTGTACTTGATGCGGGAAATCCTGACTCAGAATTTCTCGTTATAAACATTAAAGGTGATTTGGAGAATTGGATCACAGACTTGCTGTATATTGAGATAAAGATTATTTTAGAATAGAATAACCGAGTTGGAAGGGACCTTGGAGGTCTTCTAGTCCAATCCCCTGCTTAGGCAGGAAACCCTACGCCACTTCAGACAAATGGTCATCCAACATCTTAAAAACTTCCAGTGTTGGAGCATTCACAACTTCTGGAGGCAAGTTGTTCCACTGGTTAATTGTTCTCACTGTCAGGAAATTTCTACTTATTTCTAGGTTGCTTCTCTCCTTGATTAGTTTCCATCCGTTGCTTCTTGTCCTGCCCTCAGGTGCTTTGGAGAATAGCTTGACTGCCTCTTCTTTGTGGCAGCCCCTGAGACACTGCTATCATGTCTCCCCTAGTCCTTCTTCTTATTAAACTAGATATATTCAATTCCAGCAATCATTTTTTATATGTTTTAGCCTCCGGTCCCCTAATCATCTTTGTTGCTCTTCTCTGCACTCTTTCTAGAGTCTCCAAATCTTTTTTACATCATGGCAACCAAAACTGGATGCAGTACTCCAAGTGTGGCCTTACCAAGGCATTATAAAATGGTATTAACACTTCACGTGATCTTGATTCTATCCCTCTGTTTATGCAGCCTAGAACTGTGTTGGCTTTTTTGGCAGCTGCTGCACACGGCTGGCACATATTTAAGTGATTGTCTAACTAGGACTCCAAGATCCCTCTCACAGTTACTACTATTGAGCAAGGTACCACATATACTGTACCTGTGCATTTTATTTAATCGGTGACCAGAACTGCTAGTTGTCTAGCCCGAGCTTCTCTAACTTGGGTACAACCTAAATATGTGGACTTCAAGCTTCAGAAGAGGGGTACTGTTGAGAAATTAAGGAGATGAAGGTTTTATTTTTCCAAGAAGAGATTTTGCTTGTCGTCCAAGAAGCTTTGTCAGTTCTGGCAGGATGGTGGAGGAATTTGTTCTGACAGGATGGGTGGGGTTTGGAAGGATCCTATTTCTTTGCTAATATCTACTAAGACCAGATGACTGCAAAAAACATGATCCTTCCTAACCTCTCCACTTATTTTATCAGAACTAATCCCTCCATAGCCCCCATCCTCCTGCCGGAACCGATGAAGCTTCTTGGATGAGAAGCAAAATGTTTTCTTCCTCAAGGATAAAAAACAGTCCAGCTTCCTTTTGAAAAAACAACTACAATCAACACCATCCTTGATTAATGGTTTGAGTTCCTAAGGTTTCTTCTTCAGTGAGAGATCTCTGTCTCTCTCTCTCTGTGTGTATCTCTGTCTCTCTCTGTCTGTCTGTGTGTGTTTGTATGTGTGTGTAAAAGATGGAAAAGAACAAAAAGATTAAAGACCTGTAGACTAAGAAGAATGGTTGCAGGAACTGGGTATGGCTAATCTAGAGAAAAGAAGGACTAGGGGTGACATGGTTATAGTTTTCCAATATCTCACAATCCCCCACAAAGAAGAGGGAGCCAAGCTATTCTCCAAAGCACCTGAGGGCAGGACAAGAAGCCATGGATGGAAACTAATCAAGGAGAGAAGCAACCTAGAACTAAGGAGAAATTTCCTAACAATGAGGACAATCAACCAGTGGAACAGTTTGCCTTCAGAAGTTGTGGGTGCTTCATCACTGGAGGTCTTTAAGAAGAGACTGGACCCCATGGCCAGCCACTTGTTTGTGCCATTTGAGTAGGGGGTTGGACTAGAAGACCTCCAAGATCCCTTCCAGCTCTATTCTGATTGATTGAAAAGTAGAACGTCCTCAATCAGCAGTTGTGTAGATTGGGAGGGGAAATATATTCTGGCACCCTCTCATTGACTTTGAGATGACCCATTTAAAAACAGAATTATTGCAGGCTAGCATAAAACCGAATAAAATGTTTTGCCTTTCTTTCTTATTTTAGAGTGTGAATTTTTGTATGCGTTTTTTTAAAAAAATGGGGGAGGGAGGACTTTTCCAAAGCAGCATCTTATCCTGCACCAGAGATGGGGGCTGATTGGGAGGGAGGGGGGAGAGATAAAAGTATGCTAGCTGATCTGTGTGTAGCTGAAAGAGGAGAATCAGCCAGGAAGGTCAAACTGACCTCAAGATTCAGAAAACCAGACCCTTGAAATTCTAAACCGTACAAAGAACCGATGACTTCAAGGCACACAGATATGGGAGGATTAAGGTAAGTGTCCTACCTAAAAGCCTAAGAAAACAAAGATTAGTGGGGTTTTGTGTCCATGTGTATTTTTAAAGGGCTGAAGCAGAAAGGCAGGTTTAACTCACTATTTGCTTCAGAGAAAGGTGGGGGGGGCAAAGGACCCATTTAATCTCATATTTAAAAGGAAACGTTGAATAATTAAGGAACAAGAAGGCTCTTTTACTATTTTGTGGGCAATAGACTGTCACTATCGCGAAATTTTGTTGTTAGTTGTGAAGTCGTGTCCGACCCATTGCAACCTCATGGACAACATTAGCATCAATGGTTTATTCAACACAACTTAGAAAACTTCATCTCCAAAGTGGATGTAGCCCCTTTTCCAATGTCTAAAAGTACAGCTACTTTGCTAAAAACATTTGTGACATTACTTTTTTCCCTTGTTGTTAGTTGTGAAGTCATGTCCGACCCATCACGACCCCATGGACAACGTTCCTCCAGGCCTTCCTGTCCTCTACCATCCCCCGGAGTCCATTTAAGCTCACACCAACTGCTTTGGTGACTCCATCCATCCACCTCGTTCTCTGTTGTCCCTTTCTTCTTTTACCCTCAATCGTTCCCAGCATCAGGCTCTTCTCCAGGGAGTCCTTCCTTCTCATTAGGTCGCCAAAGTATTTGAGTTTCCTCTTCAGGATCTGGCCTTCTAAAGAGCAGTCAGGGTTGATCTCCTCTAGGGCTGACCGGTTTGATCTCCTTGCAGTCCAAGGGACTTGCAGGAATCTTCTCCAGCACCAGAGTTCAAAGGCCTCAATTCTTTGGCGCTCAGCCTTCCTTATGGTCCAACTTTCACAGCCATCCATTGCAACTGGGAAAACCATATACGCACTTTTGGTGGCAGGGTGATGTCTCTGCTTTTTAGTAAGCTGTCTATCTTTGCCATGGCTTTCCTCCCCAGGAGTAAGCATCTTTTAATTTCTTGACTGCAATATCCATCTGCGGTGATCTTGGAGCCCAGGAAAATAAAATCTGTCACTACCTCCATTTCTTCCCCATCTATTTGCCAGGAATTGAGAGGATTGGATGCCGTGATCTTAGTTTTCTTAATATTGAGTTTCAAGCCAACTTTTGCACTCTCCTTCTTCTCCCGCATCAACCCTACAAGTATTCTCTTCTATTGGTTATTCCAGTGTTTCAGAGTTAGGAAACCAGAATTTATTTATCAATGCAGATCTGGAAAAAAGTATCTTCCAATACAAGGTCACAACAATATGCCCAATCCCAAGGAATCATAAGCTTTTACACTCTCCAAATTCCTTGTTGACTTGGAAACTTGAGACCAGCGGTGGGTTTCACATTTTGCTGCTACTGGTTCACCGCGCATCGGCACACTCGCTTTGTGCGTGAGCACACCTTCGACACATGCCCCTGGCCTTCCATGCATGTGCTTTGCTCATGCGTGCATCTTCCATGCATGCGCTTTGCTCGCACGTGCATCTTCCATGCATGTGCCCAGCCTCAAAACCATGCCTAAATAGGACGGCATAGAGCCGGGGCAGGTGGGCGGGCCCACAACCTCCGCTACCGGTTCGCCTGAACTGGCTGAATATCACCTCTGCTTGAGACTGCTGATCATGTCTAGATTTGTCCTCAAATCACAGTTCTTTGCATCTCAGCTCCAATCTTCTCGTCCATTTTCAGTTAGGGGTGAGAAGAAATCCATTGTCTTCATGGTTTATGCAAACGTATCATTGGGCGGTTTCTGGAGCCGATACCCAATTTCGAATACAGATCTGGTGTTTTTCTGAATATTGTGAAGTGGGCTACAATGGAGATGGTATCTCATTTAATTTCTAGCCGGAATTTGTAGCGTGACACTCTATCCTGAATCTTTGCTTCATTACAGTTTGCATCTCTTTTGAATCGTTAACTATGCTTCGCTGATCCTGATCCGTCCCACAAAATCATGGCTATGAAATGTCCAAGGTGCAAAAAAATCCCTTTTTCTTATTTATGAAAGCTTTTATCTTTGTCACCGTAGTTCAGCCTTACTTGTTGCATACAATTAAGCTTCTCAAACGCTAGCCTTGGTCTGTTCACATCTCATAGGCTGCAATTATGCTTTAACTGTTAAGAATAAGCTATCCCCCAGGAGCTAATTACAGAGGAAAGAAATCCCATCATCTCTCACACACATAGGAAACACACAAACAAATCCTTCAAACACAAAGTAAATGTTCAAGGGATTGATTTGGGAAGTTACAACAATCAGTTTGGTTAAGTTAATTATTAATCTGATTCCTGAACTAGTTGCGTTAGATAATTATGACAACAAGAGCCACACGCGTTCATGGATATGTATTCATTCATGTCTTGAAAGCCAGAACTTTTCACTGATTATAATAAAGATCTAATAAACAAACTTTAATTAAAAGGAAATGGAAGTATGAAAAGCACATCAGATGACAGAGGGTGATAGATCATTACATTGCTAGAATTTCTAATCAACATTAACCTAGATGGCATCATACTCACTCTCTGTTGTACATCCCCAGACCTGGCACCTACACACATTGCAAGATAAAACCCCACCATGGAATCAAGGATTTTGGCTCTCCTCTTTTGTTGGCATCCAGGTATGAAGTCAGTCCATCTTTTCTTTTTAGAATAGAATAACAGAGTTGGAAGGGACCTTGGAGGTCTTCTAGTCCAACCCCCTGCTTAGGCAGGAAACCCTACACCTCTTCAGACAAATGGTTATCCAACCTCTTCTTTAAAAACTTCCAGTGTTGGAACATTCACAACTTCTGGAGGCAAGTTGTTCCACCGATTAATTGTTCTCACTGTCAGGAAATTTCTCCTTAGATCTAAGTTGCTTCTCTCCTTGATGAGTTTCCACCCATTGCTTCTTGTTCTACCCTCGGGTGCTTTGGAGAATAGCTTGACTCCCTCTTCTTTGTGGCAGCCCCTGAGATATTGGAATACTGTTATCATGTCACCCCTAGTCCTTCTTTTAATTAATCTAGGCATATTCCAGCAACCGTTCTTCATATGTTTTAGCCTCCAGTCCCTTAATCATCTTTGTTGCTCTTCTCTGCATTCTTTCTAGAGTCTCCACATCTTTTTTACATCATGGCGACCAAAACTGGATGCAGGATTTCAAGTGTGGCCTTACCAAGGCATTATAAAATGGTATTAACACTTCACGTGATCTTGATTCTATCCCTCTGTTTATGCAGCCTAGAACTGTGTTGGCTTTTTTGGCAGTTGCTGCACACGGCTGGCTCATACTTAAATGGTTGTCCACTAGGACTCCAAGATCCCTCTCACAGTTACTACTATTGAGCAAGGTACCGCATATACTGTACCTGTGCGTAGTACATCTCTATGTACTATGCGTGGCACCAACAGTAGGAGAAGAATCAGGGTGTCTTGATCTCCAATTCATGACCTTCCTAGATTCATCTGATGGACCATCAGGTCAGGCACATGATGACACATGGAAGATGGGCTACGTTTGATCCAGCAGGACTGTTCTCAAGGACTCATAAGTTAGGGATGCTCTTCATGGTATCAAACCAAAGCTTACCCAACCTTTATATTCAATATCATTTCCAGGATTAAGGCCAGGGATAAATCTGAGACCTTCTGGACATGATGTTTGCGTCACTGAGCAAATGATTCTTCCTTTAAAAAAAAAAATCCTAACACACTAAATTAAGCTTCTTCCTTAAACAAATTAATTTCTTAAAGTAAGTAAAATATCTAATGTTAGGGCAGAGCGTAGGTTGATTTAACCTTGGGAATTCTGATCATTAATAGATCTTGAGATGCCAGGAATATTTTTTCCCCCCAATTAAATCTGCTTCTTCAGCTAAGAACTAAAGCTGAGAATGTCTACAAACCAAAGTGCGTCTTGTTCCTTACAAAAGAATCCAAAGATGCTTAGAATTTGAACGGAAAATTAAGAGTTATAACTGTTTATTCAGTTTTTTAAAAAACCCTATATCCGATACCTTGTCAGAGTTTACAATTTATAAAACTGTAGTCTCTGTTGTATGAGTGGGGGGGGGGGGGGGAAATCCCCAAACCTGGATGTTTGGGCAAATGAACCATAGCGGTGTTTATATTTTACTTTATTCCTCCAGCTGTTTAATCAGAAATATGAATAGCAGCTCCAAAATAGAAACCTGACTCCCTCCCACCAATATCATCGTTTGGGAAATTTAGTTATAGCTTCCAATTGTCAACCAATTACGGAATATTTTGCTCTCTCTCTCTCCCCCCCCCTCTCTCTTTTGTAACGTTATGACTGAATAAGTGTTAGCAAATAATAAAAAGGCAATTACAGTTAAGGCTTTGCTCCTATTACTCCGTTCATTTTATTCAGGGTATAATTATTGCCAGCAGTGGAGACTTACTGTACCATGTAAAAGGCACCAGGGAAGAAGATGGGAACGGGGCTGGTGCATGCAAAATTGGAAATGTCACAACTACCTTCATCATCACGGTTGGACTTCTGAGATTAAAGAGAAAAGGGAGAGGGGGGGGAGAAAAAGAAGAATGGTGGAGTAGAATCCCCTGAAAGCTCACCATGTGTATTTTGCAAATGCTTTTACTCCAAGCCGTTGACAAGCAGTTGAAGATGATCTCTCAAGGGGCAGTCAGAAGGGCATAATGTTTTTGTTCTTCCTTGTTATCAAAAAAAAAAAAAAGGAATATGATAATTAATGCTTTGGGGGGCTACACTTTTTGTCATGCCGTGTTGGGAAATCAACGTGCAGGGAGAAATTCTCTTATGAATAGAGAAGGGTCTTGAAATTTGTAGCGCTCAGCTTGGGAATGGAATATTTAGAAGACTCAGTCAGTCTTGTCTGAGGTGACCCTAAGGCAGGGGTGAAATGCTCCTGGATTGGACCGGATCATCTGATCCGGTAGCGAAATTGACCGGTAGTTCGGCGATCCGGTGGCGATGACGGAGCAAAGCTCCACCCACCCTCCCAGGAGTAATGTGTTTTTTACCTTCTGTGCATGCACCGAAGGTTTTGCCTTCTTACCGAACCGGTAAGGAAGGTAAGTAGATTTCACCCCTGCCCTAAGGACTTCCAAATTATTTTCCTGGTTCAGGTTAAAGTACAAATTCTAAAGGTCAGATCTGGGGTGACATGAGAGCAGTGTTCCAATATTTGAAGGGTTGCAACAAAAAAAGAGGCAGCCAACCTATTCTCCAAAGCACCTGAAGGCAGAACAAGAAGCAACGGATGGAAACTAATCACGGAGAGAACCAACCTAGAACAGAGGTGAAATTTCCTGATAGAACAATTAACCAGTGTGGAACAACTTGCCTCCAGAAGCTGTGGGTGCTCCAACATTGGAGGTTTTTAAGAAGAGATTGGACAACAATTTGTCTGAAATCATATAGGGTTTCCTGCCTGAGCAGGAGGTTGGACTAGAAGGCCTTCAAAGTGCCTTCCAACTCTGTTATTCTGACTACAATACTCAGAATTCTTAGCTGGCAGTACCAAAGAGAATTGTAGTTTGAGTGAGAAGTCAACTCAAGAAAGAAAGAAGAATTTGAGAAATGTTCTCCAACTTGCTACTCTGAACTCAAATCTACACATAAGGTACATCATGTTCTATCACAAAAGGTGTACCTCCACGTTACATCACAACTCTGAGGTTCTCCAAGCTCCTCTACTATCTCTTCTTCTCATGGTGGATCAGCAACATCATAAATTATTATAAAACTCCAGTTGAGTTCACACAGGATGGGTACGTAACACCTTACACCTGAATGTCTGTGCTACCTGTAACCAGACCTCAAATGTAGAGACTAGAGGCTGTGAAAAGATTAAAATGGAGCAGGAAAAAAAATGCATTACCTGTTCTTTTCAACCAAGTACAGATAATCCAGAGTCACTTTGGACAACTCAGACTGCTTTTGCAGTTGTGTAAATCATCTTCCTGAATGGATTGTTAACTTTTTTTAAAAAAAAGATGTGTGTGTGAAAAGAATAGCATTTAAAAAAAGAAAGAGAAAGAAAATGTGATTGCAAACAGACAGCATGGATGTATCATCCCATGGTACATTTTTAGCTGGCAATTATTCTTGGGCTTTGTGGTAAGTGGTTATTTCACAGTTTTGAGCGTTGACAAAACAAACTCTTTTGACTGATGGAATGCATTACTCATTAAACGCATACCAAATGCAAGCGTACTCTGACAAAATGTAGACATATTTGCCCAGAACTTTAACTAATACTATAAACTTTGCTGGATGAGCAAAATAGAATGAATAGAGTCCCAGTGATGTATGCCTGCTAAACTAATTGCCTATTGAGCATAAATACTCATGTGTACATATATACATACATCCTAGATGCCTCTCAAAACTTTGCAATCAGTTGACAGGCTCATGTCAACGATCAAACATCCATAACTATTAAATATATTGCTTGGTTTATTTCCACTGGATGTTTACCAACATTCAGATCTCAATGGTTTTCGCAAATCAAAAAGAGGGCTGTGAAAATATTTACAGACCCCTCGCATCCTGGACATAAACTGTTTCAACTCCTACCCTCAAAACGATGCTATAGAGCACTGCACACCAGAACAACTAGACACAAGGACAGTTTTTTCCCGAATGCCATCCCTCTGCTAAACAAATAATTCCCTCCACACTGTCAAACTATTCACTAAGTCTGCACTATTATTAATCTTCTCATCATTCCTATCGCCCATCTCCTCCCACTTATGACTGTATGACTGTAACTTTGGTACTTGTATCCTTACGATTTATATTGATATTGTTTCCTGGTTGCTTATTTGTACCCTATGGCTATCATTAAGTGTTGTACCTTATGATTCTTGATGAATGTGTCTTTTCTTTTATTTACACAAATTCCTTGTGTATCCAATCATACTTGGCCAACAAAGAATTATTCTATTCTATTCTATTCTATTCTATTCTATTCTATTCTATTCTATTCTATTCTATTCTATTCTATTCTTTGGTGGAAGAAAGTCCTGTCTACAATGCATTGAGATATAACCAGGTTTTACTTTCATTAGATTCCTTACTTTTTTTAAAAAAAAAAGTCACTTGATTTATTGAAAAATGTAGTATGATGTCAGGAAGAATTAATGTTTCCCACAGGCATACTAATAAGCTCCATGACTTAATGACTTGCTATCGTACACCAGTGGGACCCCAAAAAAAAATTATTCCAAAGATAACATAACGTAGCACCCAAAGCAGCAGGAAGCTTCCAACATTCTTTTAGATGCTTTTCAGTGTTACTAATCTTCAAATTGCATGGAAAAACAGAAAGGAAATGGAATTATTTCAGCCTGGAAGGGCAACACGCTAAAAGACGACTCCATTCCAAATTTCTAATTTGTGCAGATGATTAATGTCGGTGAAAAAGGGATTGCAGCTGGCCGAGTCTACTGTGAATAAGGACGGGGAGGAAACTGTGGAGCTACTGTAGCCCAACAGAAGGGATGTTTTAAAAGCTGGGTTGACACTTTAACTATTTATTTATTTAGAAGATTTATATTGCCACTTACTTGCACCTGCAAGGCAGCTTACAGGACACAATATAAAAGAAACAAAATAATAAAAATAAAATAATAACCCCCCACTCCGGTGATAACACACATTCATACCAGCCATTTAATGGGCTCCATCCCACTCTGGGTTCTCCAGACCAGTGGTGGGTTGCTACAGTTCGCCCCGGTTTGGGCGAATTGATAGCGGCGGCAGTGGGAGGCTCTGCCCACCTGTCCGGGCGTCTTTGTGCATGTGCAGAAGCATTGCACGCGCGTAAGCGTGCACCCACAAGTGAACCAGTAGCAACGAGATTTGAATCCCACTACTGCCCTAGGCCCACTGGCAGAACCAGGGCCTACCGAAAGAGTGTTAGAAGGGGAGCCAGTCTAATTTCCAGAGGGATGATGTTCTAGAGGGAGGGAGCCACCACGGAGAAGGCCCTCCTTCTGGCTCTTGCAAGATGTATCTCCTTAGGGAATGATACCCACAACATTCCTTGCCTTCCCACTCTGGTGGGTTGGGGAGAAGTGACCGGCAAGAGACGGTCCCTCAGGTAATCTTATCACCACAAGTTCTCCTCTTATGCAATTAGGACCGGAACCTCTGTTGTTAAGTGAAGGAGCCATTAAGGGAGTCTTGCTCTAATTTGATGACCATTTTTGTTACAGTTGTTAAGTGAATCATAAGCAGATCTAGCTTCTCCATTGACTTTGCCTGTTGGAAGTCAGGTGAGAGGGTCACAAATCATGATCGTGTGATCCCGGGATGTTGAAACCATCATAAATGCATGCATGGAATTTGGACCACATGGTCGCAGGAACGCTGCAATGGTCATAAATTCGAGGGCTGGTCATAAGTCACTTTTACCAGCACCATCATAACATTGCATGCAGGGTGTTAAACCAATACTAGAAATCAATAATCCATACATAAAATATTAGCCTTTGATCTCCCTTCCATCCCTATGAGTCTAGAACTTTAGGTTGATGATAGTCAACATAGATCTTTCTGAATGAGGCCAGAAAACTGATTTAACAGTAAAGCAGCATTTTTAACCATCCTTAGAATGGAATCTAAGGAATCCTGGGAAATCATTACTTTCTGATGAGGTTAAAGATTCAAGTAAGTTCTACTCTGCTCTCCATCCAAACAACTGGAAATTTCCATTCTGAAACACTCTTAATTCTAGAGGCTGTAATTGCCTGAGATTGGGAGATGGCCAAGACACAACGTTGGATGGTGCTGGAGAAGTTAAAATATTTAAGCCGTTAATAGTACATTTTTTCTCCTTCCCCTAACCCCAAATGGGAACAATGTGCATCTCTGTTGCTTGGAAGGTTGTTACAAAAATTCAGGGGTCTTGAAGGTTGACACAAAGAGGGTTGGGGCACATCTGTGGGGCCCAAATTAACCATCTCTGCTTTGATCTGTAAAAATTCAAGATCAAAGGCTTGTTCATGTAGCATTCCACTTAGGACACTGCTCAGTTAGATTCTTCAGAAAGCCAAGAAGTACAAAACAATAATCTCTACCAATACCATTTTCCAGAAACCTGGAATGAGAGTAATCCTGATTTTAATACTCTGAAATTACCATATAGAAATCAGGAAATGCTAGACCCTGGAGAATCAATTGATACAGTCATTTTTTTTTTCAGCTAAGGTGCAGGTAAAATTCTTGACTCAGAACCATTCGTTCAGGGTTGAAATGACTGGTCATTGGTGCTCTCTGAGCTTGGTTGTTTTTTTTTGTAGATGTTTCAACACCCACTAGGTAACATCAGCAGTGCTAGTGAAGAGTGGGGTTTGCAGAGTGGAGGAAGGGGGTGGAGGTAGAGGACTATGAGGTCCTTGGTGCTCTCTGAACTTAATGATTTTCTTGTACAAGCTTCACTACCTAGACTAGGTAATCGGTGCTAGAAGGGAGTATCTGCTAGGTTACCCAATTAGGATCATCGTGCTAGCACTGATGAAGTTACCTAGTTCGGTAATGAAACTTCAAGCTCAGGAACCACCAAGGACCCCTCCAAAAATATGCCTTTTGAGATGACGGTCATCCAAAGAGTTAATCTCACAATCCATATACCTTCTCACCTTCAACTGCCCAAGGCTCGTGTTCTGAAATTGCCCAAATAACTTTAGTAAAATCAGATTCTTCAGTTCAATCTTTTCTCTACATCGGTTTCTCTTTGATCAGCCTTTTTCCCCTCCCTCTCAGAACAGGCCAAGATTCACACAAATCCTTTCCTGCTGGAAGCATATCCTGCTTCAGAGAATAAGGGGAAGCATTGTTTCCTTTTTATTAAAGACGATGGCGTATCTTTAAGCTATGGCTCCTAACCACGCTGCATGCAGGGTGTTAAACCAATGCTAGAAAAACCAATATTCCATACATAAGAGGTTAACCTTTGATCTAGACACATCGCTGTAAATAAGCAAGCCTGTTTGCGGCAGCTCTTTGATCATCAAAATTGGAAACATTTGGAGAAACAGAACTCAATGCGCGAGGTGCTCCAGAATCGAAGAATGTCCTCGCAGATCAAAAGGGATACATTTGCACACAAACCATAACCAATACGAATCAGAAATGCACGGCCATCTGGAACATTATAGCCCATGCTCCTGCATGACAGAAAAAGGATAATCAGGCGGAGGGTACATTTAAAAGGTCTTCATTTTGATTTTTTAATAGGCTGCTTTATTATTATTATCATCATTATTTTTTAAAAAAATGATCTGGGCAGTTTTAGTTTACAGCAGAAAAAAAAATGGCTGTGAAAAATGCAAACCTGCCATAAAAATCCAGGCAGATAAATCTGTGTATTAAAATTGACACCCAAGTCAGATCTAAAACAGAGAAGTTGAAGAGAATGAACAAATGAACAAACAAGTCAATACAGCTACACAACGTTTGAGTTTTATTTTATTTTTTTAGGGAGTTGAGTTGCCCGAAAGACATTAAAATGAGTTCTAATTTGCCCTTGAATAATCACTCTGTTCAAAAAAGGGACCTTATGATCCAACCAGAAGTGCACAAATGAATAAATCCCAAACTGTTTAGAAATTGCTGTATATAGAGAATGGAGGGGTTGTTCTTTTACATCGCACAGAGCTGGAATTGTGGAAGAGTACAATGGGTGTGTACTTCCACCTTTGCCCATGTGTGCACACAAGCACTGCGAGGGAAGACCACCTGGTGAGACCTTTGTAGTATGTGCCAAGTTACCATCTTTTAAAAATAAAGGACAGCGTGGTGAGATTATAATCTAGATGGAGCAGATGTGAACCTCTCCAGCAAATGAGCTGCAGAAAAATGGGGCATTGTAGCCTTTTCAAAGTAAGTCTCATCCAGATGTGTTAGGATCTTCCTTCCTAGGCATCCTATTCCTTTGTTGTATTGGTGGTATTGTCTTACGTAAATTTAACAACGAGGTTCAAAATAGCATCATTAGATTGTCCCCTTGAATTTAACACCTGGGCAACCAACCAAATAGCCTCTTAGCTAAACTATATTGGTGTCTTCCTAGTTCAGTTATAATCCTGGTTTACACATTTGCATTTATGCATGTAAATTAATACGTAAAAATTCTCTGCCAAGTTTTGGCTGCTGCACAAAGAAAACCAGCACATCTGGGAGGGTACAAGCTCCCACTCGGACCACATGAAAACATGAAGATCTTCCTTGTTATTCATATCCCAAACAGAATGGTAAAATATATTCATGGGATGCTAAGGGTCATTGGGGATTTGGAATTCCGGCTTCATCCAGTTTTAAAATGTTTTCCCACCCACAAAAGGATTCAAGGCACAAAGGAAAATAATTGTTTTGGTTTTGTGCATGTGTTTTAAGAGGAAGAGAAAAGAGGGGGTGGTTATTTCTTCTAGGAATCTAACGCAAAGATTCTTGTTCTTTATTCAAAAAAAAAAAAAAGCACTGATATAACAAAAGGGCACAAAAGAGATCATAGTTTAGAATATCTGTGGGAATTCTCAAGGAGAAGCTTCCTTCATCCAAAGCTGCTTGATCTATCCAATCTTTGGAAAATTCTGCACGGCGTTCGTTTCTCTTCCCATTTGAGCTCTTGGGGTGAAGCCAATGGGGAGATTCCAATCATCTTCAGGTGATGTTAACTGGCTTTAATGAAGGAAAGGTCCTTGAATGTCAATATCCATCAGTGATGGCAAGGAGCAGGAGTCTGACGTCTATGGAGATTCTTAATCGTCCACGTCATGGTTGTCCCAAAAATGCTTTTTCAAAAGGCAACTGGACTTTGTTTGTCTTTGAAGACACTTCCCTTCTTATTCTTCAGTTCTGAAGAAGCTTGTTGGATGAGAAGCAAAGCATCAAAAAACAAAATCCAGTTGCCCTTTGAAAAAGCACCTTTGGGAGCAGGAGGTAGGCCTCAAAAACACTGCTTCTTTTTGAGGTGAATGTTTTGATATCTTCCCTCATCCAAGCAAATTTTGTGTTCTCCATTAAGAGAATTCCACTAACTTATTTGTGAGAGCCCCCAAAATATGGACCAGCCTTATATGGATTCAGCTTGTTGAATGGCCTCAGCTAATTCTGGCCATCTCAAATAGTAGCGCTACTTCATACCGGCCAAAGTTCATTCAAGATACTGAGTTGTCTCCATCGAAAAACAAAATGGCAGCCCATTCAATTTGAACTGGATGGAGAGATGAATCGCTCTTTGATTGTGAAGGTAGACAACTTTGTCCATTGCTCTGAAGATAGAATGCCCATCACGTAGCTCTGTCCTCAGTAATCTGATGCCAGTTTTTTCAATTAGTTTATCTCTAAATTTGGGGCTATGGGAACTAAAATAACTCCTCAAAACCCCTTCCCATAAAGACAGGAATGATATTCTCTCAACGGACAGCCCTCACCTATGGTTATAACAGCCATATGTCCCTTATTATAAAAGAAGGCCCTTTATTTCAGAAAGTTGCCCTTTAGAATTATTTGATTCTGTTATTTATTTTCATGGTTTTGGCTCTTGAATTTTCCTTTGTAAAGCAAAGTTATAAACGTAAACAATTTTTTTTAAAAAAAAATCCTTATGATCCTCTTTTGGTGTTGCCCCCTTTATTCAAGTCTGTCCTTTTATTTATTTTTTTCCAAGAAAATATGGTCATTGTGCTTATGACTCATCCGGAAATCATTGAAAAGGAATCTTTATGAGCTTTGAAACTCCTCTCTGGAGTTTTATTTGAACTGGACTTGGCAGACTAAGTCATTCCTCATGCAGCCCTTCAAATCAATTTTAAAAAAAAAATTGGATTATTTTCAAGTTCCCAGTTTCAAACCCTTTCAGATCCCAGCAGGCTTCTGGTGGCATCACCGGGAGATTCAGTCTCACTTTTTCTGCCCACAGAAAATTTCATCTTTAGCACCTCGCCGTATCCTAGAAATCATAGGAATTACTTTTAAATCTGTCCTTTGAGATTTCTTTCGTTACCAAAAAAAAAAGAGAGAGAAGAAGATGAATTCTATTTTTATATCTAATCTTCATGACGATTTCAAAGACATTTTTTCCTGCAATGTTTTCGAGTTTATTTTATTGTTTGCATATTGAGAGGGTGCCGTTGTCATTTATTTATAGTTTTGTTATTGTTATGTAGGCATCCATCATTCCTCCATGCTATTCAGAGTTTCATCATCAAAAAATGAATCCTGGAAGGACTTTCTTGTAAAGCAGGGGTGTCAAACTGGATTTCTTTGAGGGCCAGATCAGCATTGTAGTTATCCTCCGTGGGCCGGCCAGAGGTGGGGTGGTACGAAGATGGGACAGACGCCTCCTGCAGCACCCTGCTGGCCAAAATGGGGCACGAGTGGCCCGTGCATGGCTCCCAATGCCCCGTTTTGGTTGCCAGAGGCACTGTGGGCCGGTCCTTTGCTATTTCCAGGGTGGGCCCACTAGCCAGATTTAAGTACCTCACAGGCCGCATCTGGCCCACGGGCCTTGAGTTTGACACCACTGTTGTAAAGCCTCCCTTAAAGATTAATACTGTAAGAAACCTGGCAAACTATCCATCACTTAAGGGATGATGATGTAACGAAAGACTGCACCTCCAAACATATTTCTCTGCTCCCTATGTAACTAAAATATGCACGAATACATCATACACACAAACAAAGAATTTCACCATTTTGTTTTATTTATCATCTAGGGGAGAAATACCAAAAGGGTTTCCCCTCCATCAAGTTGAAAGAATTTGGAAAACATAATGTGGAAGAAATCTTTGGCATAGAGGTACTTGGTCTAGTCGTTGAGGCACCAGGTTTGAAATCAGGAGATTGTGACTTCTAGTCCTGCGTTAGGCATGAAAGTCATTTGGGTGTCTTTGGGCCAATCACCAGGAGACAGTGAGTTCTAGTCCCGCCTTATGTCGGAAAGCCAGCTGGGTGACTTTGGGCCAATCACCAGGTGACAGTGAGTTCTAGTCCCACCTTAGCCATGAAAGCCAACTGGATGAGTTTGGGTCAATCACCTGGAGACTGGGAGTTCTAGTCTTTCCTTAGACGTGAAAATCAGTTTTGTGACTTTGGGCCAATCACCAAAAGATGGTGAGTTCTAGTTCCACCTTAGCTATGAAAGCCAAATGGGTGACCTTGAGCCAGTCCCTCTATCTCAGCTCAACCCACCTCACAGGGTTGTTGGGAGGAAAATAGGAAGAGGAAGATATATTGGATATGTTTTCCACCTTGGCTTATTTGTAATTCTTATTTGGGATATAAACAAGCAAAGAAATAAAAAATAGAACTCTGCCTAGCAATTTTGTGTTGATGTCTGAAAAGCCAATGTCTCAATTCATGTTCCGGCTTTCTTACTGTCCTACGTCTTCTCCATCTCAGCCATAGGAGATGAATCCCAGAAGGTGTGACAGCCCTTCTCACAAGTAGCCCTTCTCAGTTCTTCCTCCATCCCTGCCACCCCAATCTGTATACTATTGAACAGAACAGAACAGAACAGAACAACAGAGCAGAATAACAGAGTTGGCAGGGACCTTGGAGGTCTTCTAGTCCAACCCCCTGCTTAGGCAGGAAATCCTACACCACTTCAGACAAATGGTTATCCAACATCTTCTTAAAAACTTCCAGTGTTGGAGCATTCACAACTTCTGGAGGCAAGTTGTTCCACTGATTCATTGTTCTAACTGTCAGGAAAATTCTCCTTAGTTCTAAGTTGCTTCTCTCCTTGATTAGTTTCCACCCGTTGCTTCTTGTCCTGCCCTCTGGTGCTTTGGAGAAGAGGTTGGAAGCTTCAGTGTTGCCACAATGGTGCTGAGGGATAGAGAGGGGGGAAATAGAGATAGCTGGGGTTTTGTAGCCAAAACAAAACAGTTTCCCCCTGAGAACCAAGGACATTCCCACAGGTGGCTGAAGAGAGGAGGAGGGAAGTTTCCAAGAAACCGGACAGCACTTTGATTGGACCATGTGACTGATTGTTTGGGGAAAGAGGGGAAGAAAACTTGTACTCTTAATTAGGTGAAAACCGTGGGAACCTTTAGAGTCAGTTTTCACCAGTCTGTGCCAATATGATATATTCAATAAATCTGTTCTTTGAGGAACCTGCTTGCTTTGGAGTTCTATTTGCTATGGATGTATTACTTGGAACCCTGGCACACATTTTGCTATGGTTGGGTTCAAATGCATTTTTGGAAGACCTAAAAGGCCTGGCTGATGATAGAGCCCCCTGGAGAAGATCTGTTTATGTGTTTGCTAAGAGTTGACAGCAACCTGATGCCCATAATCATCAGCCAGATATAAGTGAATTTGTCCCCTGTGAAAATGGTTGACCAGTGATGTGGATGTTTCTTTCCACACTTGAGACTGGACATACGGAGGTATAAATTGCCCTCCACTGTGGTTCATGTAGTCCAATGTTCTCTATTGTGCTAGACAACTGATCTTTAGGGTTTGGAGAATAATCTCCTCTCCTTTTGATTACTGCTACCAGAATGAAGATAAGCATCTTCCGTATTCAATTGTTGCCTTCTACAGCTTTTCCCCAAAACCAGCCAGGAGAAACCTTCTATTAGAAAATTACTGTTGGGTCTCCTTAATCCATCTGACACAAAGATTGCTACAGCAGCTGAAAAAAAGATGGGAGCAAGGCTTTTTCAAGTATTCCTCCTGCTCTCCCTCCCTCCCTCCCTCCCAATCTTTCTCCCTCTCTGTCTCTCTCTGTCTCCCGGTCTGTCTCTCTCTCTGTGTCTCTCTTTCTCCCGTTCTGTCTGTCTCTCTCTCTGTCTCTGTCTGTCTGTCTGTCTCTCTCTCTCTCTCTCTCTCTCTGTGTGTGTGTGTGTGTCTTCCTCTCCCTCTCTCTCTTTCTCTCCAGCTGCTTGACATGCTCCTGAAATGCTCAATGTGACTGATAGATCTTCAAAGCCATGACCTGTCACAAATTATGTTTCAGAGCGTTTTACTCCAACAGGTTCAAGCATAATCAGAAGAGAAATGTTATTCCAACACAAAAGCTTGAACCGGCTCTTGGATAACAGTGTCAAAATGAGAAGGGCTCCAGAGGCAGGGCAGAAAGATCAGGCACGGTGTGAGACGCTGTGATAGAAACTTGCATTGAGTCAAGAAATATGGGGGAGGGGGGGAGCCTGCAAAAAAAAAAAAAGAAAGAAAGAAAGAAGAATTCCTGCTTGTAGGAAAAGTGTAACTAGAGGGCAACACAGTAGGAAGTGATGAATAAAGACTCTACTCTACTCTACTCTACTCTACTCTACTCTACTCTACTCTACTCTACTCTACTCTACTCTACTCTTCTATTCTATTCTATTCTATTCTATTCTATTCTATTCTATATCTATTCTATATCTATTCTATATCTATTTCCTAAGGCCTAAAAAAAAATAAAGGAGGGAAGAAGAAGCCCAACGCAAAAGTGTTCAGGTGTCTCCTAGCCCCACCAATAAAGTAAAATAAAATACTGAGCATCAAATAGAAGTGACTTTTTTGCCTTGTGATGTTGACACAGGATTGTCATTCCGGTGTTTTCAGCACATCTCATTCTCTCAAAGCAATCACTCAGCAAGTTTTGGGATCCTACTGGGAACACCTGATGGGCGTGGAGGATGCCTTCCAGAGAGGAAAACATGTGTAAAATCTGTTCGCCATCTGTGTTGGTCCTGCTGTCAACATTGAGGTAGACATCCAAATCCCTGTTCGCGCTTACCTGTTTCAAGTGACTAAGATGGCATTCTTCTCTTTTTAAGGGATAGCTTGTTTTTCTTCCTGTAACCCCGAGTGTTTCACTTGACATACGGAGACGAAGTTGGTAATTCCAATATCGCTACAGGCTATTTTCTAAAACTAGCTAATAACACCACTTTTTTTTAGAGTAGTATCATAAAATTATATATCAATGGAAAGATCATTTAATCAAGAATGTCATGCAATAACTTTTATGAAGTTACAGGATAAAGAAGAAAAGTGAAGCATGTAGAAAAAATGAGATATAGAAAAATTATCACCATAGAAAAAATGAGATATACAAAAATGATCCCCATGTCAGTTAATACTCCATTGGGTACCCTTTAGCATGAATGACGGCCTTACAACGTCTTCCCATGGAGTGAACCAAGTCTTTGAGTTCTGCAGCTGTTATAATGTGAAACCAAGGATTGAAGGATTGCTTCGATTAACTGGGTTTTATTGCTGGGTTGCTTCTGACTAACAAGTTTCTTTAGTCAGCTCCATAGATTTTCAATTGGGTTAAGGTCTCAGCTATTCCCAGGCCATTCCAGCAATGGAATAGGATTATCTTGAAACTCCAAAAAAAAAAAAGAAAGAAAGAAAAGAAAAGTGGTGTTACTAGCCATCAAATCTCAAAAATGCACTTTTCCTAAAAGGCTTCCATAATTTGGGCCACTACTGTACCTGTACAGTCTTCCTTTTAATGAATTCCATTTGTGTTGGTTCTCGCACAAGTATTTTCTCTTGTGCTGAAGACGTCAGGCTGTCCTAACACCTTTGCTGTTTCATAGCAGATGGCTTGGCTCATAACCTGGAGAAGACCCAGGACTTTCTTCATCTTCGAATGTTTTCAGCACCGTCCCTTCGAGTCTTCAAAGCGATGAGTGGAATTTAAAAGTTTGATTTGAAGAAACATGTGGAGAAACCATCAGGATTACCTGGGGACGATTCAAAAGAAAACTAAGTGGGATCCATCATAACACGAATGTTGGGTTGTCATCAGGAGGAGCTATCTGGAATTCAGGTTTGTTGGCGTCTTAAGTTTATTTCTGGTCAACCGCTTCGTTGCTCACCTTTTGACCTTCACTATTTCTACTCCTAGCTACTGGCTTGTGAAATCTAGCAGGGAGGGGATGTCAGTCTGGATTTGGGGAACTTTAAACGCTCCGTTAAAAGAGGGAGCGATCCAGGGGTGAAATCCAGCAGGTTCTGACAGGCTCTGGAGAACCAGTAGCGGAAATTTTGAGTAGTAGGCTGGCCCCAGAGTGGGGTGGGAATGGAGATTTGCAATATCCTTCCCCCAGGAGTGGGGAGGGAATTGGGATTTTGCAGTACATAAAATCTGCCACTCCCACCAAGCCACACCACACCCACCAAGCCACACCCACAGAACCAGTAGTAAAAAAATTTCAATTCCACCACTGGAGTGATCCCACAAAGCTTCTTTACATAGAACACACATGCATTAACAGAGTTGGGAGGGACTTTGGAGGTCTTCTAGTCCAATCCCGTACAGGAGACTCTATACCATTTCAGACATGTGGCTGTCCAGTATCTTCTTAAAAGCTTCTGGTGTTGAAGCATCTACAACTTATGAAGGTAATCCATTCCACTGGTTGATTGTTCTCACTGTTCGAAAATTTCTCCTTAGTTCTAGGTTGCTTCTCTCCTTGATTAATTTCCATCCGTTGCTTCTTGTCCTGTCTTCAGGTGCTTTGGAGAATAGGTTGACCCCCTTTTCTTTGTGGCAGCCCCTCAAATATTGGAACACTTCTATCAGTGTTAATTCTTCTTTTCACTAGACTAGACATACCCAATTCCTGCAACCATTCTTCAGATGTTTTAGCCTATACCCTCCCCCCTTACAATTTTTCTTGCCGAAATCTAAAGTGGGCCTGGAAGGTGATTAATATTGCTTTTCTCAATCATCATGGAAATAAAAATCGGGGAGTGGGGAATCATCATTTCTCAAAGATCATCAGAAAAGTGAGTTCCAGCTGACTACAAACATTCTTTCTTTAAAAGAATCTGATGCCTGGCCTCAAAATTAAAAAGAAAATGTACATCTCTCTCTGTGTGTGATTGTGTGTTTAAATAAATAGATATATGACTCAAGTAAAGTATACAGTCATATCACCAGCCTGGGAAACAGGATGCTGAACACACAAAAAAGTGACTGGTCTTTATCAAACCTTCCTGTAGCATTCTTTTCAAAGACGACACAAGTACAACTTTTACTTACTACCCAGCACAAGTCAATAAATCTCAAGGATGATTTTATAAGAAGAGTTCAAAAGAGGGGGGGAGGGGAATCGAAAGAAATGACCAAAAGATAAAAAGTGGAGAGGGTTAATGGTATCTTCAGAAGAGAGAGAGAGAGAGAGAGAGAGAGAAAGAAAGAAAGAAAGAAAGAAAGAAAGAAAGAAAGAAAGAAAGAAAGAAAGAAAGAAAGAAAGAAGGGAGGGAGGGAGGGAGGGAGGGAGGGAGGGAGGGGAGACAGAGAGAAAGAAAGAAAGAAAGAAAGAAAGAAAGAAAGAAAGAAAGAAAGAAAGGAGGGAGGGAGGGAGGGAGAGGGAGGGAGGAGAGACAGAGAGAAAAAGAGAGAGAGAGAAGAGAAGTGATTGAGTGAATTAGAACAGGTTTTTTTTTTAAAAAAAAGATAGGTGCTACCTGAGCTGAAAAGACAATTAAGATAATGTATTAATTTTTATGGCGTCTGGCAGTAATATTTTCATCCTGTTAATTACACCACAGACAGAAAAAGTATATAATATGATAGCTCCATGCTGAGAAGACATGCTTGCTGCTTAGTTAAGTGACAGCATTTATCCTATAATTAGCTTGGTGGAATGCAATGCTGCATTGCAAGCCTCAGAGTGTGGGAGATACCAGCTCTGCACAACCAGCCCAATGTGGAAATGATCAACTCTCAGGATTGATCTTTTTGGACAAGGAGAGGATGCTTCCTTGTGAATTTCTACATATGGGAGCACATCTATACCTGGGTTAAAAATGGCATTGAAATAATGACCCAATGTCCCAGGCGAAGTCCATCCCAGCAGAAGACCAATCTAGAACAAATGGATTCATTTGGCCCAGCTAACAAATACAGCTGGAGAGAGCCAGTTTGGTAGCAGGGATGAAGACACCAGGTGTCTAAGAGACCTGGAGACCATGAGTTCTACACCCCCACCCCCAGACACAAAACCAGCTACTTGATCTTGAGCCGGTCACTCTTCCTCAGACCTAGGATACAAGCAATAACAATCCACTTCTGATATCTTGCCCAGACCACTCTAGGACTTGTCCAGGCAGTTGAGAGAAGCTAACGCTGTTCTGAAGGCACCAAAAACAAGAGGAAAAAAGTGAAAGAATAGGTCAAATTGATGTATGTGTCACAACCCCAGAGCTGCTTTTAATGGCACATATTTGTGTTGTCCCATCTCTTATTCTAGAACAGTGTTTCTCAACCTTGGACACTTGAAGATGCGTGGACTTCAACTCCCAGAATCCCCCAACCAGCAGAGATTCAATCGCGCACGCTCTTCTGCACATGCGCAGAAGCATTTTGATGACGGTGGGGTCGGTGGGCGGAGCCTCCTGCCGGTTTTACTACCGGTTCTATAGAACCGGTGTGAACCGGGGGCAACCCACCGCTGCCCCAAAGGTGCTTTTTCAAAAGGCAACTGGACTTTCTTTGTTTTTCCTGAAGATGTTTTGCTTTTCATCCAAGAAGCTTCTTCAGTTCTGACCAGAGGTGGTATTCAGCCAGTTCCCACCAGTTCGCCCAAACCGGTAGCAGAAATTGTGGGTGGGCCTGTCCACTCGCCCCAACCCTATGCCATCCTATTCATGTTTTTGAGGCCGGGTGCATGCATGGAAGGCAGGCTCATGCACGAGCCAGGGATGCACGATCACAAAGCGTGCGTGTGTGCATGCGGTGAACTGGTAGTAACATAATGTGAGAGCTGGTTCTGACTGAATGGTGGAGAATGGAAGGATTTATATGACCCGGATGACTGAGAATCTCTATAGACATAAGCCCAGGTTGTTTTCCCCTGTTACAGGTAGACAGACAGATTCATACGAAAAACGAAAGGTACACTTGTAACCACAAAATTCTCATGGAATTTTACTGGTATTAACATTTCAAAGCCACCCTTTCAAACAACTGCCAAGTTAAATTAAGCTTTCCCAATAATACTCATTATCTCTTTCTTCTCTCTCTCATGTATAGCTACAAACACAAATGACATACAAGAATTAGATTGCTAGAATTTAATTGGCGCTGTTTGTGAATTTCCTTTAAAGAAACAGTCGCAAGGCAGTTGAGCTGAGAGGGCATATCCTAAATGGGCAAACATAACCGTAATGACATTTTTAAAGGAATCCACCGCGTTGTTGTCTCCCAGTTGAAACAAGCAACCTTTTGTCTTTGGTAGAGAAATTAATGGAGGGTTCCATTTTAATAGCGACTACCAGCAGCTCATATTCTGCTTATTTGGTTACAAACAACGGTTCCTGAAAAATACAACCCGCTAAATAAAATAGGAATATCAGGAAGCAGTTTTACTAGGGTTGGAAATGATCAGCACTTGTTTGGCAAAGGGAAGGGAGGATGGAGTAAATACCAGCGAAGGAGGAGGCAAATAATCAAATCAGATCCATAAATTGATTAAAGAATAACAGAAGAATTGGGAGGGACCTGGGAGGTCTTCTAATCCAAACCCCCTGCTCGGGCAGGAAACCCTATATCCGTGATGGTGAACCTATGTCACGCGTGCCACAGGTGGCACGCGGAGCCATATCTGTGGGCATATGAGCCGTTGCCCTAGCTCAGCTCCAGCATGCATGCACACGCTGGCAAGCTGATTTTCATCTGGCCCCACCCACGCCACCCCTCTCCTCTCAGGAGTCTTCACATGGCCCGTTTTGGATGCCAGATAAGTACAGGGCTCGCACTGAGGCTCTGGGAGGGTGTTTTCAGCCTCCGGAGGGCCTCAAGGTGGTGGGTAGGCTGTTTTCACTCTCCCCAGGCTCCAAGAAAGCCTCTGGAGCCTGGGGAGGGTGAAAAATGGGCCTTCCAGGTCCACCGGAAGTTGGGAAACAAGCTATTTCTGGCCTCTGGAGGGCCTCTGTGGGGGGAGGGTTTCCTTGCACAAGCACGAAGCTGAAAACACCAGCCTGAAGATGACGAATGGGACCTCGTCGAAACATCGCCAAGATACTCTCAATCTTACACGGGAAAAGACCCGAATACACCAAAACTTGCATACCTCTACCCGTGAAAATCTACGAAAACAAATATCTTACCTCTACGGGGAAGAAGCCTTCCTGCTGACCAGGACCTATGAGAAACTTGAAGTCCGAAGAGCTACCATCTTATGTGACCTCACATTCCTACACACAAGCACGAAGCCAAAGACACCAGCCTGAAGAAGACGAGTGGGACCTCGTCAAAACGTTGCCAAGATACTCTCAATCTTACACGGGAAAAGACCTGAATACACCAAAACTTCCGCATATAATATATATATATCCCTTTAAGTCTGATATTTGAGAAATTCAATTTTCCATATTTAGAACGTGAAAGGAGAAAATTCTTTCATGCACAATATGCAGGTTTCATCCCTGAGGGGGGCGAGGAACAGCCTACGTATCCATTAGAAATGTCTTTGATCTGGGCAAAATTTGGGTCAGAGACCTAGAGTAATTCCACTTGCACCCTGTAGTAGAGCAGAGGAAGGATGAGAAAAGAAGTTTTATAAAAGAGACCCCCAAAAGAACAACAAAGGCTGAAATTTAAATAAAGACAATGGCGTCAAAGTATCTCCAGAAATAAAGATATTCCGATCAATTCGTTGCATCTCTTTAAAAAAAGAAAAAGAAAAAGAAAAGAAAGGGCATTAATTCTGATTTATATTTAAATAAAAATGATTAAATTTTATCTTCCAAGATGGAAATGTTGCGATAAGTACTGGTTGGTGGGCAAAGTATTCTCTAATGCCTGGAGCTTCCAGCCCTGTTGTCTTGTATGTATATTTGAATGGCAATGGGTTTTATCAGTATTTCTAAAGGCACTCATTTAATTATGTGGTTGTAAGAATTTTCAAAACCCCAAAGAATTAACACTCCCAATGCATATTCATGTTCTCCACATTAAATCAGCTTGAGCCATTTTGTGTGGGGGGGAAAATAAATAATATGAAACGGGAAAGTGCAAACACTATTTTTATTTCTGTAAACACTTTGAAGCTCTATTCCGGATTCATTTGTAATCTTGTTTTATTTGTGTATAATTACAAATAATTAGATGTTATCTGCCCTTTCCTACATGGGCTAAAGGGGACCGGAATCATTGTTTATAACAAAAGATACAGGAATCTCTTCTGATCCATTTATAAAAAGACAAGCTCTTCACCTGCAGTGAAACTGTAACTTATTCATTTTTATTTATTCATTTTTTTTAAAAAGCCCACCTTTATTGTTTTCACAACTCAAGGCGGCGAATATATTCAGCAGACTTTCCTCCTCCTATTTTCCACACAACGACAACCCTTATGAGGTGAATTTGATTGTGGGAGAGTGGCCCAAAGTCACCAGCTGGCTTTCATGGTTAAGATGGGACTAGAACTCACTGTCTCCTGGTGATTGGCCCAAAGTCTCCCAGTTAGCTTTTCATAGCTAAGGCGGAACTAGAACTCACTGTCTCCTGGTGATTGGCCCAAAGTCACCCAACTGGCCTTCATGACTAAGGCGGCACTAAAACTCACTGTCTCCTGGTGATTGGCCCAAAGTCTCCCAGTTAGCTTTCATAGCTAAGGCGGAACTAGAACTCACTGTCTCCTGGTGATTGGCCCAAACTCACTCAGCCAGCTTTCAGGGTTAAGATGGGACTAAAACTCACTGTCTCCTGGTGATTGGCCCAAACTCACTCAGCCAGCTTTCAGGGTTAAGGTGGGACTAAAACTCACTGTCTCCTGGTGATTGGCCCAAACTCACCTAGTTAGCTTTCATAGCTAAGGCTATGGCTAGAACTCCCTGTCTCCCAGTGATTGGCCCAGTCACCCAGTTGGCTTTCATAGCTAAGGTGGGACTAGAACTCACTGTCTCCTGGTGATTGGCCCAAACTCACTCAGCCAGCTTTCATAGCTAAGGCGGAACTAGAACTCACTGTCTCCTGGTGATTGGCCCAAACTCACTCAGCCAGCTTTCAGGGTTAAGGTGGGACTAAAACTCACTGTCTCCTGGTGATTGGCCCAAACTCACCCAGTTAGCTTTCATAGCTAAGGCTATGGCTAGAACTCCCTGTCTCCCAGTGACTGACCCAAAGTCACCCAGTTGGCTTTCAAGCTAAGGTGGGACTAGAACTCACTGTCTCCTGGTGATTGGCCCAAATTCACCCAGCCAGCTTTCATGGTTAAGATGGGACTAGAACTCATGGTCTTTTAGCCTGGTAACTTAATCACTACACCAAAGTAGCAGACAATCGTGGCATAGGAGTGAATGATGTTACATTCAAACCAAACCCAGCATCTATTTCTTCGAATTAGCCTTCCCCAACCCGGTGTCCTTCAGAAATGTTGAAAAATAATTTGCTTCCAGAATTTTCATCCTCACCCAATCAGTTTGTAAGTTAAGAATCCAATGCAACCAGTTGGAGAAGACTGAAATAACAACCCAGCCTACAGTTGTTCTCCGGTATTATTCACACAAATCCAGCTTTCTCTTGCGTGCCACATGAAAGTGGTGTCATCTAGGTGGTTTCTCTGCTAGAATGCAGCAGAGCTCCATTCATCACGAGATAATTTAAGGAAATTGAACCCAAAGGTTAGCATTACACATCAAAATTAACCTTCCACAGCTGCCCTCAAAGATGGCCAGAACACAAAACAGTGTTTCCACTTCTCTTATTAATGCCACTTCCATCGTTCATTCTGGTCACCTTCAAAAGGAAAATCGTTGAGGGAACAAACAGCAATTGCAGTTCTATTTTTTTTTTAAAAAAAAAATTCCTTTTGTTTCCATGACTCTAAAGGATACAATAAAAACAGAGTCTGTGGGGATAAATAACCAGGAGTTGGGCGGCCTATAGATTGAATAAATTCTTATTAAATCCCCGTGATAAATGAAAAGCACATGGCAACTTTAAAGTCTTATCTGAGCTGAATGCAACTTTTGGTGATTTCATGGACACATTTGAAACAATATGGAAATAGCCATCCATCAACTTCCTCTTTTTTTTCCCCAAGTTCCCGGCTTAATTTACACCTTGAGAATTTCTTGATGCCTCTCGTGTATGTCTAACCCTAACTTACTTTGATCCAAGGTCAATTTGGCATTGCCACACAAATAGGCAGTTCGTAACCACCAATAAATGAATGTTATGATGAGAAAGCTTCTGGAGGAACACTAGGAAGCAGTTCCTGTAGACCAAGCAGTTCCTATTTGACCAAATATTAGAGCTTGCTAATCAAAGTAAATAATTCTTTACATTCTTGGAATATTTTACTTTCAATTTCAATCATTCCAAAGTTCTGCAGGAGACAATTCAGCAAAAAATCAACAGCACCCACTGCTCTAGTGAAGGGGAGACATGATAGCAGTGTTCCAATATTTGAGGGGCTGCCACAGAGAGGAGGGGGTCAAGCTATTTTCCAAAGCACCCAAAGGCCAGACAAGGAATAATGGATGGAAACTGAACAAGGAGAAATTCAACCTGGAAATAAGGAGAATTTTTCTGACAGTGAGAACAATCAACCCATGGAACAGAAGTTGCCTTCAGAAGTTGTGGGAGCTTCATCACTGGAGCTTTCAAGAAGAGCTTGGACTGCCATTTGCCAGAAATGGTGTAGGGTCTCCTGCTTGGGTGGAGGGTTGGACTAGATGACCTACAAGGTCCCTCCCAACTCTGTTAATCTGTAAATCTTGGGCTCTGTTGTCCTCAAAAGTTAAAATATCCATTCCTATTGCAAGCAAGAAGTTGACCTATAATTAGACCAGCCTGAAAAATGATCCATAGTTTTCCTCCAATAGATCATGACAGAAGGACAAAAGTATCTTAGATGCCTACAGATATTGTCTCGGTTGGAGGATTGTTTCTAAAGTCTTTTAAATAATATGTGGCAAAATATCGACAGATGCAAAGAGACATTTAAAACTCTCCATACTAAGATTTGGCTTTATATTTCTCAGGATTCATACTCTGTAATCCATTGTTTCTTTGACTCCTTAGATATTATGAATAGTATAAAGAGATAACAGGTTAAATACTGCATATTTTTATGGACTGTGTTCCAGGTGTATTAACATGGAGAATATGCTTCTTATAATTAGCAGCTGGCATTTAAATAATCTGCTAAAGATTATGACAGAAAGGCTCTTATCACGAGAGAATTAGAAATATATTACTGTCAAAACATAAGAAGAATGGCTTATAAAATCATCAAGGAAGCAGATTCAGGTGTTGGAATGGCTCCCCCCCCCCCAAAAAATGGTTATATTTGAAGAAAAAAATATTGGAGTAATATAGGACAATTATATTTGGAGAGAGGGTTTTACAAGAAGGGGAGGATTGAGGATTTAATCAATAGCACTGGCGATAGTCTCAGCAATTGTCCTGGTGGAGCAACAGATTAAGGGTGTCTTCCCCACCAAGAAATGGCAAAAGCAGGTGAAGTCTTAAATGAAAAAAATAAATTTAGGCATTTCCAAATCTCTGTCTTCCTTCCTTCCTTCCTTCCTTCCCTCTTTCTCTTTTTCTTTCTTTCTGTTTCTTTCTTCTATCTATCATCTATCTTTCTTTCTTTCTCTCTTCCTGCCTCCTCCCTCCCTCCCTCTCTTCCTCCCTTCCTTTCCTCAAGACCCTCCCTCCCTCCTTCCCTCATTCACCCACTCACTCATACTCTCCTTCCTTCCTTCCTTCCTTCCTTCCTTCCCTTCCTTCCTTCCTTCCTTCCTTCTTTCTTTCTTTCTTTCTTTCTTTCTTTCTTTCTTTCTTTCTTTTTTTCTTTCTTTCTTTCTTTCTTTCTTTCTTTCTTTCTTTCTCTGATTCTTGGAGAATGCCTGGACAAGTCCCCGCCCTCTTCTAACCAAGTTTTTTCAGAAGTGCTTTGCCATTGTCTCCTCCCCTAGGGCTAAGGGAAAGTGACTGGCCCAAGGTCACCCTTTATGTAGCGATGGACTCTCATTCCCCAGCCCACTGGCTCAAAAGTCCCTCAGTCTGAAAAATGGAAGTATTGATCTGGGGTTGACTTCTCTCAGCCCATTCAATTTTTTTTAATTAC
>NW_026844084.1:4182375-4229875 GCF_029531705.1 Pantherophis guttatus | reverse complement strand
CCAATCGTGCTTCTCTTATTTCTGGTGAAGTGCATGTCATCCTTCAGCAAATGATTTTTCAGAACTTAGCCAGACATGTAGCTTGGCTGGCCAAAGCATATTATAAGGAGTTGCAATTCGAAACGCCCCAAAATATAAAGAGAGGAGGACATGGGATGAGAAGCTGTTCACAGAAACTATTATTTCTTGGTGAAATGCCTGCCCTGAAACACTTTTCCTGGCTGGCATTTTCACTGTCCTCCCAAAACAACAACCTCAACCGACCTTGGGAGGTAGTTTGGGCTGAAGGACTGGGGTTAATTTCAGACCAAGCCTTGAGCTTCCGTGGTTGATTCTTGCTTTCAGTGGAATTCCGGTTCTGATTCGAGACTAGGGTGAGTCTGAGAGAGGAAGAGGGCAGGTGGAGGGTTTTGCCTAAAGTAATAGAGAGAAAGGAAAGCTTGAGTAAAGGGAGAGTTTATTGGAACTTGTAACTGGGTGTCCAGTCTAGATCTGGCTTAGGCGTTGTGGCCTTGCCCCAGTGGTTGAGTTTAGGGTGCCCCATTCTTGTGGGAATGACTGCTCTCTGTTTCCCAAACCTTGTCTACCATTTCAGGATGAACCTATTCAGATTGTTAGATATTTTAATATTGTCTTCCTCCTCCTCCTCTTCCTCCTCCTCCTCCTCTTCTTCTTCTTCCCCTTCCTTCCTTCCTCTTTCCTTATTTCTTCCCTGCTTCCTTGCTTTTCACCCTTTCTTCCTCTGTCCTTCCATTCCTCCCCTTCCTTCTCTTCCTCCTTCCTTCTTCTATCCTCCTCCCTCCTCTTCCTTTCTTCCTTTCTCCTTTCTTCCATCCATCCATCCATCCATCCATCCTCTTTTCTTTTCTTCTTTCTTCCTTCTCTCCCTCCCTTATTCCTCTATCCTCCTCCCTCCCGCCAAACCCAAGCAGCTAAACGCCCCCTTCTCTCTCTCTCTCTCTCTCTCTCTCTCTCTCTCACACACACACACACACACACACACACACACACACACACACACACACTTTCTTTATCTTTAGCAAATGCTGATAACTTAGGATCAACTAAAGTTGATCCGAAGGCCTTAGAATCTGTCGTGATTACTGGTATTCCTGATACTCTTCTCCAGCCAAAAAATGTGCACCCTTCAAATTCAAGTCCATAAAAAGGATTTAGTAGCTGCGATCAGAGAAAGGAAAAGGAACCAATACATATGCAACGGGCGGAGGAGGAGGAGGAGGAGGAGGAGGAGGAGGAGGAGGAGGAGGAGGAGGAGGAGAAGAAGAAGAAGAAGAAGAAGAAGAAGAAGAAGAAGAAGAAGAAGAAGAAGAAGAAGAAGAAGAAGAAGAAGAAGAAGAAGAAGAAATCATCTCTCTCTGGAGATTCGCCTGCCCTGCATCAGTTAGTTGTCTGTGACCAGAGGTTCATTCAGCCCCCCCACCCCACCCCATCCCCACCCCAATCCTTTCCTTTTGTCTCTTTCCTTTCTTTGATTCGGAAGAATGACAAACATCCTGGGACAGCTAATCATTCCTCCCCCCTTCCGAGAAAGTTTTGATCAGAGATTTTAATAGTCCAAGAATTTGGTAGCTTCAGGTTTGTTTGTTCTTCTTTAATTGGGATGGGGAGGAGACAGAGGCGGCCGCTGCTTTGGGGGTCCTAATTGGATAATTATGGGCAGCCCTTCCCCCCGAGCGGGTGGGGGAGGGGAAAGAGAAATGGAGAGGGGGGGAGCGAGGAGGGGACGTGCTGGAGACACCTGATTCACTTCATGGATCTTACTTCCGAGTAAAGCCGATAGATTCCAATTTAAACTTTTTTTTTTTTTTTGATGGAGCCCAATTGTATCCTCCTGTACTTGCAGGTAGCTTCGGTGCCTGCGTTACTCGGGAATAAAACCCCGGGCTCCCGTTTATGCAAAGGAAACTTCTGTCCGCGGATAAGCAGGCTTGAGTCGGCATCTTAGCCCCAAGCCGCAGCTCTCTTTAAGGAAGAAACGGGGCCGGTGGTTTTCAATTATTATTAACAATCAATTGTTCCCTTCCGAGGGCCGAGAGTGAACCAGTGGGTTTTTCGACCGTGCCAGTTGCGCGGGGATCGATCTTGCGACGTCGTTTAATCCCGGCCTCACTTCGCGGAGAACTTTCTAACGTCGCTGGGACGTCCGGGCTTGGGTGGAGAGGCGTCCAAAATTTAGCCTTCGCCGAAGATCCCAGCCTCTCCCGACTAAGAACCACAGACACCCCGCTTGGTTGAAAAAAAAAATACGGACGCCCCAAATTCGCTTCTCAGCCGATTCTGCGCTCAGAGCGCTACTACTCCGAGCTTTTCCCTTCTCGGTCTCCTGGGAATGTTGCCTTCCTCAGCTCTCAGCACATCTCCCTGCGTGTGGCTCTCTCTCTCTCTCTCTCTCTCTCCCTCCCTCCCTCCCTCTCCCCCTCTCTCTCTTTCTTTGTGTCTCTGTGTGTGTGCGTCCATCCGTCTCCTCTCTCACGCCCACCCACCCCCGACTAAAGGAAGAAAGAAAGAAAAAACCCGACCAGACGAATCGAACCTTTCGCAAGTTTCGCAAAGACTTAAAGCGGCCCCAGAACCTCTGTACTGGGGGGGGGAGCCTAGCTCTTGCGCCCCCAAATGTGACTGCTGCCAGGCGCAAACCTCGCGCTCCTCCACCTCCCGAAAGAATGCTTAGATGTCCCTAAAAGGAATCTCGCCCACCCACCCACCCACCCACCCACCGCCGTTGGGGGAGAGGGGAGTCCAGTCCCAGTCAAGCCTCCTTCGCCAAGCGGTCTAGTTTTGCAGGCTGCCCCTTGGCCTCTGTACACCAAGATGGGCCCCGCGCGGGCTTAGGGGTGGACTCTCTTTTCTCAGGGTGGGGGGGTCGTTTCTTAGGCTGAAAGGGAAACTTCGGAAGCTCAGCAGCGGGAGGTGGAAAGGGGAGTTTCGACTGGTCGAGGGTTGGAAAGACGGCTCCGTTTTCGTGTGGGTTAGACAGATATCAGAGCTGGCTCTCCTGCAAAAAGGGGGAGAGAGGGACAGAGAGGGTGGGAAGAGAGAGAATGGAAAAGAGAAAGAGAGAGGGGAAAAGAGAAAGAAAGAAAGAAAGAAAGAAAGAAAGAAAGAAAGAAAGAAAGAAAGAAAGAAAGAAAGAAAGAAAACTGGCATATTGGTTAGACAGATGTCAGAGCTGCCCCTCCTGCAAAAGGGAGGAGGGAGGGAGGGAGAGAGAGAGAGGGAGAGAGAGAGGGAGAACAGGACGCGATCCTACTGGGTAATAGATATCTGCTAGAATCAAAGGAGATTACATTCTGCGATCGGCATGGACTTTCTCCGCTCCATCTGGTTTTAATCTGCTTTGGCTACTACCCTTTTATGGGGTTTAAGTGGGGGGGTGGAGAAAAGGAAAGATACCTGGATTATTATTTCTTTTTTTTTCTTTTCCCTGAGATGCCCCGGCCAAGCTTCGACCAAGCAGGCCGTTCCGCAGCCTCGTTCTCTCTCCAGCCGCCCTCCGCGACTTTTCCTGGGCTCCCCCCTCTTCCCCCACCCCCTCCTCTTTCCTGCCAAGGGGGCAGAAACCCAACCCGACCTTCTGCTACTGTCACAACAAGCGGGCGGGGTGGACGGTTCGTTTTTCTCTCGGGACAACTTGGCAAAGGGGGGCGCCCCTCTGCTCCGGGTCTCTGGGAAAGCGCTGGTTGGCGAGATTTCTGCCTACCTGGTGGGCCAGAGGAACAAGAGAACTTGGCGTGGGCCCCGGGTGGCAAAAACACGGAGGGAATAATCGCACGTTCTTGCCTCTTTAAGAGAAATGGAAGAGGGAGATAACGTTAGATAGCTGGTTTGGTCCAAATCAGAGAGATAGTTAAGCACTTAACCACGTTCGGTTTCCAGTTTTGGTTTGTTATCGGCTATGTTATTATAAAATAACTGTAGTAAAGAAACGGGTAAGAATCGTTTCGTTTCAAACAAAACGGTCGTAATTTTGAAACAACTAAATCCCCAGGCCGGGTCTATTGAGGCGGCTGTGCTTGAGAAACGGAAGGGAGAAGGGAATCTGAGCAAATCAGAATTGGATCCCTCTGGAATAACGGGGTGGTGAGGGTAGCTTTCTGGGCCCTCCAGGCGGATCATTTATCCAGGGGCAAAAATAAAAACCCTTCATGGGAAAATAAATGTACTGATAATAACAGCAATAGCAAAGACATTAGTAGGAAGTTGTAAGGGAGGTAGGACAGCAAAGCAGTGTGCCAAATTTGAAGGAAAAAAAAAACTGTTTTCCCATTTTCTTCTTCGACAGATGGCTTTTGATTTAGTTGGACTTCCCAGATTTGCTGATTCGAAACTCCTTCCTTCCTTCCCTTCCCTTCCCTCCCCTTCCCTTCTCTTCCCTCCCCTCCCCTCCCCTCCCCTCCCTCCCTCCCTCTTCTTTCTTCCTTCCTTCCTTCCTTCCTTCCTTCCTTCCTTCCTTCCTTCCTTCCTTCCTTCCCCTTCCTTCCTTCCTTCCTTCCTTCCTTCCTTCCTTCCTCCCTCTCCTTCCTTCCTTCTTTCTTTCTTTCTTTCTTTCTTTCTTTCTTTCCTTTCTTTCTTTCTTTCTTTCTTTCTTTCTTTCTTTCTCTTTCTTTCTTTCTTTCTTTCTTTCTTTCTTCCTTCCTTCCTTCCTTCCTTCCTTCCTTCCTTCCTTCCTTCCTTCCTTTCCCTTCCTTCCTTCCTTTCCTTTCTTCCTTCCTTTCCTTTCCTTCCTTCCTTTTCCTTTCCTTCCTTCCTTCCTTCCTTTTCTAGCCTATTTCATCAAGCGAACGCATTCACATTCCAGTGCAGGCCCGCCAGCGGGAGAACGAACGAGCGAGGACCCAGCCGGCACGCTCGTTGCCATAAATCAAAAGAGAAATTGCGCTGATGGTGTATTTAGCAAATGAAGAAAGTTGGAGGTGATCTTTGCTAAACAGCTTGGCTGTTGATTGCCAGAGGCCGGCGCAATTGAGCCGGCAAGAGAAGAGGGGGGCGGGAGAGAGAGAGGAAGGGAGAGAGAGAGAGACAGAGAGAGAGAGAAAGAGAGAGAGGGGGGAGGGAGGGAGGGAGAGGGGGAGAGAGAGATAGAGGAAAGGAGAGAGGGAGGGAGAGAGGGGGGGGCATTTAGCTGCTTGGGTTTGGCCAGCCCAGCTCCAACCAACCCCTTCGGATTTCTTTTACTTTTACTTCTCTCTCCCTTCTTCCGCCCCCCCAACCCGTCCACTCCCCGCCTCTCCCTCCTTCTTTCCTCCACGCCCCCCCCCCACCGAGTCTCTCGCTCCGCCAATATCCCCCCCCCGCGGTAGGCGGAGCTTGGGCGCGTTGCGTCGGAGGCGTCAGAATCCTCAATTCCCAACTTCGCTTCTTGGCAGGACCTTTGGCGGAGCGCGCACAGGGAAAGGGGGGCGACGGGCGAGCGAGCGGGCGGGCGGTCAAGAAGGCAGGCGAGAGAGAACGAGCGATCCGGGAGCCCAAGCGGAGAAAAGCGCCCTTTCCTTGCCCAGCGGAGGAAGAGAGGGAGGGCGGGGGAGCGGGAACCGAGAAGAAGACGCCTGCAAAGAGGAAGAGGAGGAGGAGGAAGAGGAGGAGGAGGAAGAGGAGGAGGAGGAGGAGGAAGAAGAAGAAGGGGGGCCCCCCGAAAGGTGCCGTGCGCCGGAGACTCCAGCCAGAGCTGCTGCGGAGGGGAGGCGGCGAAGAGGGGCTCTCCGCCCGTCGTTGGCAGAGCCGCCCGCCGCGGCAAAGCTCCGACAAGGCGCTCCGGAGAGAGAGAAAGAGAGAGGGAGAGCCAGGATCCGGAACGCCAAAGCCCGAAGCCCGGACCGGCGCTGCGCTTGGCGGAGGCGGCGGCTGCAGCAGCTGCTTGCGCGGCTGGCTGGGGCTGGCTGGCGGAGCTCTGCCAGCAGCTTCCGGCCATGTCGTATCCTCAGGGTTACTTGTACCAGCCGTCCGCGTCCTTGGCCCTCTATTCCTGCCCTGCCTACAGCACCAGCGTGATCTCCGGTCCGCGGACGGATGAACTGGGCAGGTCGTCGTCCGGCTCGGCTTTTTCCCCCTACGCCGGCTCCACCGCCTTCAGCGCTCCTTCGCCCGGCTACAACTCGCACCTCCAGTACGGCGCAGACCCGGCGGCGGCAGCGGCGGCGGCTGCCTTCTCTTCCTACGTGGTAAGCACCGCTCCCCCGACCTTCCTTCCTTCCTTCCTTCCTTCCTTCCTTCCTTCCTTCCTTCCTTCCTTCCTTCCTTCCTTCCTTCCTTCCTTCCTTCCTTCCTTCCTTCCTCGGTGCTGGCTCGAAGAAGGCAGGAGTGGGCAGGAGGCTTGGGCGAGGAGAGACCCCGAGGTCAGGAGCAGAGGGGAGGCGGGGAAGACGCGGAGAGCTGGGGCTTTGGTCGGGGGCTTGCAAAAGCGGCTCTGGCTGAAGGGAACGCGCCGGGAAAGGGAGAAAGGAAGCCGAGAGCAGAGGGAAGGATAGTCGGCCGCCTGGAGGCTCCGGGGCCCTTCCTTAAGAAGTCTCGGGCCCACCGGCTTCTCTTACCCGAAGACAGGTTGCGTCCGATCCTGCTTCGGCTCCAATCGGGGCAACTCTGACCTTACGGGAGATTCTAAGGGAGAATTGCTGCCTGCTACCCCCTCCGGCAAAAGCCCAAGCAATTCTGGGCTGCAGCAGCCTATTTATTCGGGATTCAGTAAAGTGTACGAGGGGAACTCGTAGGCGAAACGGTTTTCCGGGTATGAGAAACCCAGCGTCCTGCTCTTTCGGATTGAGATCTAAATAGTGAAGGGGAGACGAAGAGGGGTTCATTTGGGGCAATTCGGAGACGGCAAAGAGAGAAGGAGAGAAAGAAAAGAAAGAGAGAGAAAGAGAGAAAGAGAGAGACAGAGAAAGGGGGGTGAAAAAAGAGAGAGGAGAGAAACAGAGAGAAAGAAAGAGAAAGAAAGAGAAAGAGAAAAAGGAGAGATAGAGAGAAAAGAGAGACAGAAAGAGAGAAAGAGAAGAAAGAGAAGAAAGAAAGAGAAAGAAAGAAGAAAGAAAGAAAGAAAGAAAGAAAGAAAGAAAGAAAGAAAGAAAGAAAGAAAGAAAGAAAGAAAGAAAGAAAGAAAGAATTGAGAACGCCGCCTGGTTAGCTTTTCAGAGATTCCCCATGCCATCACTTTATTTTTGTCCATGTCCAGGAACACTGTGCTCCCACCACCCGCCCCCATCCCCCCCTGACCTCCTTTGAATTCAAGTCAGGTCAATCAGTTTAGACGCCCATCAAGTTTGGCTGCCGAAGAAGGGGACGGGGGGAGAGGGGGATGGGGGGGGGCCCGAGAGAGTGAAACCGGTCAGATTTCGCCCCTTGCTCTTTTTCCGCCGCGGCTGGTTGAATCCAAGCACCCAGTCGCTTAAAGAAACCCACCGCCGCCGTCCTCGGGAAGATCGGTTTAAAAAGAAGAGATTTCCCAAGGGAGCTGCTGCACCGGGGTTACGGTCCCTAAACGAACCCTACCCGGAAATCTTTAGGGGAGAAACCCAGAGAAATAAAGCCAAATCACCCCGCGTTTCTTTTTCGCCCTGCGGATACGCCTCGGGCGCTGCCTGCCTTCCCAGGGCTCCAGCAAAACAACCCCGATCCATTTTTAAGGCAACCGCCTTAGGCCTCGCTGGGGAGGGGGGCGGGTGCGGGGGGAGAAAATACCCCGAGACTCAACTCCTATTTGAATCCGATTTCAAACCAGATGGAGCCGAGACGGCCTCTTTCCTCGTCCCGTTTCTTCTAGGGTTGGTTTTCTGTTCCTTTCTCTCTCTCTCTCTCTCTCCCCTTTCCTCCTACGAGCTCTCCATTGGGGAAGGGGGGAAGGTTTTAAAAAAAAATGAAAATAAAACCGAGACGGGGAAGAGTTTGGGCAAAAAGGTTGCCTTTAATTAAAGGGGGCAGAGGAGGCGGGGTGTATAATTTGTTGCTGTTTACAGGCGGATAATCCGGCGTAGAGGCAAGCCGGGGTGGGGGAGCGGCGGTGGGGAGGGGGCTGTAGGAAAAGTAGCGGTGGAAAAAACGCTGGAGTGGCGGCCGGTATGTTTTTCTGCCCGCGTTCAGACGTTCGGCCGGACCCGCGTGATGTATAGTCCGGTTTATTCGTTATTATTTAAGGTGGGGGTCGTTATGAGAGTTATTATTATGTGAGTGGCGGGTGGGGGGTGGGGGGTTAGGGAGGGGCAGGAGAAAAGCTCTCTTCGTTGTAAATATTGTACCATCCACAGCGGTGGCTTTTCCAGCCGGCGTGGACTTTTTTTTTCCCCCGCGGGCCTCCTTCTCACTCGGGCCTGCTTCGTCTCTCCTCTTCTCCCCTTCTCCTTCTCGTCTCTCTCTGCAGGGCTCGCCCTACGACCACACGCCCGGCATGGCGGGTTCCTTGGGGTACCATCCTTACGCCGCCCCCCTGGGCTCCTACCCTTACGGGGACCCGGCTTACCGCAAGAACGCCACGCGGGACGCCACGGCCACGCTGAAGGCCTGGCTGAACGAGCACCGCAAGAACCCCTACCCGACCAAGGGCGAGAAGATCATGCTGGCCATCATCACCAAGATGACCCTCACTCAGGTCTCCACCTGGTTCGCCAACGCCCGGCGACGCCTCAAGAAGGAGAACAAGATGACCTGGACGCCGCGGAACCGCAGCGAGGACGAGGAAGAAGAAGAGAACATCGACCTGGAGAAGAACGACGACGAGGAACCGGCCAAACTCGAGGAGAAGGGCGACCCCGAGACGGGTCAGCTCGGTAAGAGCCGCCGCCCCCTCCTCCTGCCCTGCCCCGAGCGCAGCTGGCTTAGTTGTGGGGCTTCTTGGAGGCCTTGAAAAGGCTCTTAGATGGGGAGAAGGGTGGCTGGAGAAGAGGCGTGGGGTGGTCGGTGTCCCCACTTTCAGGCCGGGATCCTCTGGAGGACGGGATGGGGAGGGGGAGAAGTGCTAGGCCTCCAGCAGCTTTGAAGGTGTAAGAAAAAGGAAGGGGCCTGTCCGGGAACGGGGCTCAGCAGAAAGAGGCCGGGGGGGGGGGGGGGGGGGGGGGAGAGAGAGAGAAAGCCCGACTGTCTGTATTCTCACGATTAGCTTGAAGCAGGTCGGTGAATGTCTTACGGACCTCATTCACACATGGGGAAACTTGGGGTTGTGGAGAAGGAGAGAGAGAGAGAGAAACAGAAAGAAAGAGAAAGAAAGAAAGAGAAAAAGAAAGGAAGGAAGGAAGGAAAGGAAGGAAGGAAGGAAGGAAGGAAGGAAGGAAGGAAAGAAAGAAAGAACAAAAAAAGAAAGAAAGAAAGAAAGAAAGAAAGAAAGAAAGAAAGAAAGAAAGAAAGAAAGAAAGAAAGAGAAAGAAAGAAATGCTCTTTTTCCTCCGGGGGTTAGAGGGCTTAGTCAACTCGGCCCATCTGCTGGGTGGGGAAGCACAGACAGAGAAAATGATTTGGGGTGTCAGGTTCCCGGTGATGTCGAGGCCAGCGCTGAGCCCACAGAAGTCTGACAGTGCCCCCCGGGGCCTTCTCCGGCTTTTCTCCGCAGGCCCCGCAGACCCCAAAGGCGTCGGAGGGGGCAAAGAAACCGACGGCGCCTCCAGCGACTCGGATTGTAAGGAAAGCCCCGAGCAGACGCTTCGGAAAGAAGCCGCCGCCGCCGTCCGCGCCTCGCCGCCTTTGGTGCACTGTGGATCCGCCGGCCGCCTGCTACTCCAAGCTCACCAGCACCATCACCACCACCAGCAGCAGCAGCTCTTGCATCCCGGGGCCGGCGGCGAGGACCCCCCGGCGCCGCCGCCCCCTCCCTCCCAATACAGACCCCCTTCGACGGACCTGCACCCCAGCCTGCCTTCCAGCCACGGCACGTCGGTCATCCACACGCCCCAAGCGCCTCCGCAGGCGGCCGGCCCGGGGGCTCTTTCCAAGCCCAAGCTCTGGTCCCTGGCCGAGATCGCCACCTCCGCGGACAAGGCCAAGGAAGGGGGCAGCGGCGAGACGCCCCCGCAAACTCCTTCGGGTTTAAGCGGGCCGGCGGCGCAATCCCCGACGGCGCGCTCGCCTTCCGCCGCCCCTTGCCCCTTCCCCAACGGCGCCGCCTCGGTGCTCCCGAGACCCCTCTATTACGCCACCAGCCCTTTTTACCCCGGCTACACGAACTACGCTTCCTTCGGACACCTTCACGGCAACGCGGCCCAGGCGGGCGCCCCCAGCCCCCATTTTAACGGATTAAACCAGACCCTTTTGAACAGAGCGGAGAGCCTGGCCAAAGACGCGAAGGTGCTCCGAAGTCACAGCCACTACGACTTTAGCAAAGAGGCGCCCTACGAACTCAAGAAAGGTATGTCGCACATTTAAAACCCCCAACTTAAAAGCTGAGCTCCAAAACGGGACTTTGTGGATTTGGGCCCGCCTTTTATTCGGGGGAAGAGAAAGTTATGGGCTCCCCACCTTCCTCCGCCGCTCTTACAGTGATTTTCTGCTTTTTTTTTTTTTTTTACTTCTTTCTTTTTTCATCGTGAGCGATTTTTCCACATTTCTTTCCCATCAGGGCCGTCTTGATCGGGGTTTTTTTTTCCCTCTCCCACCCGCTGCCAAAAAGGGGGGAGGAAGGGTGGAAGAGAGAGAGAGAGAGAGAGAGAGAGAAAGAAAGAAAGAAAGACAGGGAGGGAGAGAGAGAGAGAAAGAAAGAAAGAAAAAGAAAGAAAGAAAGAAAGAAAGAAAGAAAGAAAGAAAGAAAGAAAGAAAGAAAGAAAGAAAGAAAGAAAGAAAGAAAGGAAGGGAGAGAGAGAGAGAGTGGCCGGTTCCCAGATCAGCTTTATAATTTATTTGAAAACTGCAGCTTTTAGAAGTCTTAAGCAGAACTGCAAGACGTGGTGGGTTTGTGGCGAATCTCTCTCGCACGCAGGGGAGGAGGGGGGGTAAAAAGACAGAGGCGATTTGTATGAAATCTTATTCTGTATATTTAATGTAGCTTTTTTTTGTATTTAAATCGGTTATACGGTATCTTTGAAGTAAATTATGAAATCCAACCACTTGTACAGTCCTAATGTCGCTTTTTGGTTCTCTCTGCATAGATATCTCTAAATATAGATATATGCACCTACACACGCGCGCGTTTGTGTCTTCTCCCAAATTGTTTATGTAGGTGCGTGTGTGCGCGTGGATGCGTGTCTGGGTGTCTATCTGCTTACTGAGCTATTAGCAGCATAATATTATTATCTGAAATCAACAACTTTCCATGCGGAAGCTAGTCAACCTGTGCTATTCGGTGTCCTCACAGACGGCCTCAGTCCAGCGTGAAATCAAACCATAGATTTATTTTTATATGCATTAAAATGAAAAAAAAAAAAAAACATTTTGAAAAAAGAAAAAAAAACCATTTTTTTTTGGGGGGGGAGGGGAGTGGCAATTCGAATGCAACAAACAAAGAAAAAAAGGGGGGAACAAAGGAAATATTCTAATGAATTTCCCCCCACCTCCTTTAGGTTGAGAAGGCGAGAAATTATCATTATTGCCAGGGGCCGGAAAAAATGGCTTTGGGGTGGGGGGTGTTTCTAGTATCGGATTTGGGGAAAGTTGATCTAGGAATGGAATGGGTGTGTGTGTGGAAGGGGCCAGTGGGAAGGGGCAGACGGTTATGAGAAATATTTCACCTGGGTGGATTTTACACAGCCCAAGAAACTCTTCGAATGTTGCTGATTTCAACTAGAAATTGTAGCCCCAAAGCCATATCCTCGGAAAACGGCCGGGGATGCGGGGTGGGGGGGTGGGGGGGAGGGCTATCGTTTGGTCGTGTGAACGCGCCGGTGGCCCAGCCTCACTCCACAGATTTCCACTTCTTGATAGATTGTGCGGCGGGGGTGGGGGTGGGGTGAGAGATCGGTTCTTGGGAAAGGGACGCGACGCATGGAGGGGGTGGGGGGTGGCGACGCCGGCCCCTGCTTGCCTAGGTTTTGGGGGATCGTTGGGGGTCTCGGGTGGTGGGAGAAACAATGCCAAAGGAAGGCTAAAAATGGAAGAAGCCGCGGCTTTTTCACGCCTCGCGATCCTTTAGGCGGGTTCTTTAGGAGTCGCTCTTCCCCAAAAAAGTCTTTAATTTAATTCTTCATGGTTTTTTAAGCAAAGCTTTTTCTTTTCTTTTTTTGCTGGGGAAATTCGCGAAGGAGCTTCTATTTTACAGCCGCTTTGTTTGTTTGTTTTTTTCCTTTAGCGGTTCTGCTGCACTAAAAATACCCGGGAGAGCCGCCGGGTTCTGTGAATCCGTGCCCGCCTGGCCTGGCGCTTCGTTCCTTTCCTTGCTCGCTGCCTTAGCTCTCTCGAAGCCGCCTTCTTCTCTCTCTCTCTCTCTCCACCCTGCCCCTCTCCCCTCTCTCTTTCTCTCTCTTCTCTTTCTCTTCTCTTTCTCTTCCTCTCTTCCTCTCTTCCTCTCTTCCTCTCTCTCTCCCTCTCCCCCCCTCTCTCCTTTCTCTCTCTTCTCTATCTCTTCTCTTTCTCTTCCTCTCTTCCTCTCTCCATCTCTTCCTCTTCTCTCTTTCTCTCCCTCTCCCCCCTCTTCTCTTCTCTCTCTTTCTCTCTCTTTCTCTTTCTCTTTCTCTTCCTCTCTCCATCTCTTCCTCTCTCTCTCCCTCTCTGTCTGTCTATCTGTCTCTCTCTCTGTCTCTGGGCCCGGCTAAAGTTTGCAAAGTCAGGGAGGCTGAAATGATTTCGCCCCCCCCCCTTGGTTCCATCCTGCCAAAGGCGCGGACGAGGACTTCTGGGAGGGGGGGTGGCGCAGATGAGTGCGGGCAAATGGAGGGTGAGCAGGGGTCGCCTTGGACCGCTTCCCAAATTCACAGGTAGGTGTCACACTTGTGCCGAATTTCAAACGGAGCCCTTCCGACTGGTGCAAAAGGAGACAGACCCCAGGTTCCACCACCGAACCTCCGCCGCCCCCCCCCCCCACGCGCCCCCCGAATTAATGAAACTGAAAAGAAGCTCCTTTGCCATTCAGTTCTCTCCAACGGCAGGTTGAGACTGGAAAGGAGAGGAGATCGGAAAGATAAATCTCCGATTTATTTAATCGTTTTGAACGGAGGAAAGATTAACCCCTTGGGTTCTTGATTTAGCCTCTCTCACGCACACGTACACGCACCCCGTGCAAGATCATCTGAGTCCCCCAATTTCCTTTCGGCTCTTCGATTTACTTTTTTTTTTTTTTGCGAGGGGCACACAGCTCGGAACCTCAAGTTTTCGTGCGCCCCCTCCCCAAAACCCACTTGAGGGCAATCCCCAGGCCTTCCTTCTCCCACGCTTTGTCTATTTATTTCATCGAAAGGAGGAAAAGAGGAAGCGCAGGCCTGGAAGACTTTAACAATATTTAATATTTAATTTAGAACCGGCCAAAAATGAAGTCCGAGTTGTTTTATGGCCTGGTTTGACCCCTCTACTTGTTGGTTTGCCTCCCTCCCTCTCCGCCTCCCCCGCAGGCCATTTAAATAGAAAACGTTCCCTGGAGACCACAAACTCCTGCTCCTTCGTAGTTTAGGAGGAAGGGTGAAAATCAGTCACTCTTTTCCTGGAAACAAGAAAGAAAGTGGAAAAGAGAGAAAGAGGGGGGAGGGGGAAAGAGAGAAAGAGAGAAAGAGGGAAAGAGGCAAAGAGAGAGAGAGAGAGGAGGGGGGAGAGAGAAAGATAGATTAATTGGCAGCCTTTTTATTTTATTTTTGGATTGAAAGGAGGGGAGGGAAACTGATGGAAAACTAATAGAATAAAGAGAATAAAACCAATAAAGAGAGAAAGAGAAAGAAAGAAAGAGGGAAAGAGAGAGAGAAAGTAAGAAAGAAAAAGAAAGAAAGAAAGAAAGAAAGAAAGAAAGAAAGAAAGAAAGAAAGCATCCTCCTTCCAGAAGATGAGGCGACCTTAAGGGGGTCGGCTGGGACCCCAAAGAAACAGAAGGAAGAACAACCGTGGTCCCTGCAAATAGATCCCAGTAGAGGCGGATCCCAGCATAGGTTACTTCTACTGGGATCCAGTCTTAAGAACTAGATCTGTGCAGAGAGACCCCGCTTTACTGGAGTAAACTGGGTTGAACGCCTGGCGGCTGAGTCTAAAATTTGTCTTGGATTCCACACCCTCGGTCTGCAAAATAGTCCCAACATTGCGCGGTTCGCTCTAAAATATTCCTAGGTTAAGTTACCACGATTCCGTGTGTGGGGGGTGTGGGTGTGGGTGTGTAAGCGTGCGCGTGTAAAACAATTCCCGTTCCTTTGGAATAGAGGAGGATAGGATCGCCGGTCTGATTTGCGCCTTCAGTCCTTCGTCCCCGTCTCTCTGCTTTAGGATCCGCAGTGGATTTCCGCACCCCGGGAAAAGTGACGCGGGAAGCAACGCAGCTGCTGTGCAAAGGAGGGTTACTTGGGCGGATGTTGGTTTCTAGCAACTTCAGCCGCCCCTTTCGTTGCTCTGGGGTGTATCTGGGGACCACGGAGGTAGCTGGCACTTTGAGATGTTCCGCGTGTTGACTTGGCGTTTGCATGCTCCGCGGTTGCTTCACACGGTCCCCTCGACTCGCCTAATGAGCTGTTAATTAGCTGAGCCTTCAGCTATTCAACTGTTAAGTGTCCCTTACAACCCACCCGCGCTCTTTCCCTAACTCTCAGGATGGCTGTGAAGCCATTTTTCACAAGCACAATGCCGAGTCGGGTTCCCACGACGCAACGACTTGTAATCCTCCCAACTCAACCTGAAGCGTCGTGAGGCCGAAGCGCTGAAGGATACTTTCGGGCCCTCCTCCTCCTCCTCCTCCTCCTCCTCCTCCTCCTCCTCCTCCTCCTCCTCCTCCTCGACTCAACCAGGATTCAGTGAACCCCGAGTTAAAGCATCGTGGAAACCAGCATGGCCATTGCAGAGCTAACTATTTCTGCCCACTGCCAGCAGTTCGATCCTGACCTGCTCGAGGTTGACTCAACCTTCCAGCCATCCTTCGTTAAAACGAGGACCCAGATGGTTGGGGGTGGGGGTTGGGCAATGTGCTAACTCTGGAAACCGCTTAGACAGCGGGTGTAAAAGCACCATAAAGCGGTGTATAAGTCTAAGCGCTATTGCTTCTTTCAGCCTGCAAACCGACTTTAAAGAAATGTTTGGCTTGTTGGAGGCACAGAGGACCGGAGTTACCCGAGACTATTCTGATCTGTTTATTAAATATATATATATTTTTAAAGAATATTTATATATATATAAAGAATGACCCGCAAAGCAATGGCCAGATCGGTTGTCTGAAGTGTGAGAAAAGACGCGGGGGAGGGAGGAGGGGAGGGGGAAAGAGGGAGAGGGTGTGAGCCAGTAGCCAAAGAAAACATACAGACCTTGAGAATTCGGTTTGGTCCCAAGCGAATCGCATGGATTTGCTTTCCTTCCTTTAAGGGAGAGAAACGTTGCGTTTCTCCGAGGGGACGACCCGTGTCCAGTTGCAATTCAGAGGGACACCTTTAAAACTCGAAGTCAAGATTTTCAACAACAACAACAACAAAAGTGGTATCGTTAGGCGTTTGAATGCGAAGGATGTGGCAAAAGAAAGCACGCTTAACTTCGCGGTTGCTTGTCCTAGTTAGGATAGCGACTGGGGCTAAGGAAACGGGTGTACGTGGGTACCCTTTCTTTCCAAACTCGGGATACTACTCGGGAAGGGAATGGTACCAAGGAAAACCGAGGACACTTGTCCATAGAATAAGCTCTAGAGCAGGGGTCAGCAACGTGTGGCTCTGGAGCCGCATGTGGCTCTTTTACCCCTCTGCTGCGGCTCCCTCACTCAAAATATGCCCTCACAACCGCCAATGTGCAACACCCGTCAGCACGCAATTTATTGAGCTTTTCAACCCCCGGTAGGCCAACTATGGATAAATCCAAGAAAAGTAAACTTTCAGAATCAAAAGTTTAATTCAACTACATATGCTAGTTTTGTAGCCGCTCAAGAAATAGTCAGGCACGGGAAGGGTTTTGTGGCTCCCGGTGTTTTCTTTTCTGTGGGAAACGGGTCCAAATGGCTCTTTGAGTATTTAAGGTCGCAGACCCCCTGCTCTAGATTAAATGGCTCTCGTTAGCCGTCTGAGTTTAATGCTGGCTTTCATTTGTATCACACCTGCATTATTATTATTATTATTATTATTATTATTATTATTATTATTATTATTATTATTATTATTATTATTATTATTATTATTATTATTATCATTATTGCAAACAGTTCAAGGGTTGCCTGTATCCAACACACCTCCCTCCTCCTGTTTTCCCCTGCAACAACCACCCTTGTGGGATAAAGTTGGGCTGAGAGAGAGTGACTGGCCCCAAATCACCCACCCCCCCGCTGGCTTTCATGGCTAAAGCGGGACTTGAACCCAAAACTCTCCCGCTTTCTAGCACGGCGGCCTTAACTACTAACTAGACCAAACTGTCTCTTAAGGTGCATCTTCCTATGGAAATAAACCCACTTCCGTTCTGTTTGTTTTTCACCTCTACTGCTTTGTCTACTTAAAAGCTTAACTAGAATTGTTGCAAAGGATTTGGTGTCCCCGTCTTCCTTTATTTATTATCTCCTCCTCTTATGGACTTCCTCGCCCAGTTGAAACTTAATGAGCACGGTACCTACACCTTAACGGCGTCTGAAGTGCTTTCTGGCGATGATTGATCTTTCGGGGATGGGTTTTGTAGTAGGTAGACACACAGGGACACCTCATCCTGCCGGGTGCGTTTTCTCCTCTGATCTGAAAGCGCCCGAAATCTTAACAAAATTCGGATCTGCGACGTAGAAGGAAGGTTTTCTGTAGAGTTTCGTTTCCCTGCTGAAATGCTTTTGAGCGCCTCGGTTTCCCAAAAAGCAATCTTCAGAAAGGGGTTGATTTTTTTTTTATTTTTTTATTTTTTTACGCATAACCACCAGGGTGGTTAAGTTTTATCCGGCTGAAATACCGAGCGCCATTGTCACAAAGCGAGGCGGACTCTTTAAGGGATTGGAAACTTGAATGCTCGAAGGCAAGGGGGCCCGAGTAAGAAACGTCCTTTCCATCGTAGCGCGCTATAAAATCAGACGGCGTGGAGTTTTGGATCGCCAAGCAGAATCGTTTTTAAAAGGCGCGCATGTGTGAGATTGTTTTAAAAAACATTCGGACTTGCGGTGGAGGGGTGAGACTGGAAGTTCGGGGTTTTATCAGCGGACCGAAGAGTGGCGAATTTAATGTTAGGAAAGGGTCTTGTTAACTGGGAAGATGATTCCCACCCGACCTGTCGAGCTAAAGAGGGGTTAAGAAGTTGCCGTTGGCTTGACATACGTGCTTGGTCTACCTTCTGATCTACGGGAAAATAAATAGGAGCCCTGGTAGCGCAGCAGACTAAAATGCTGTTAAATAGCACCAGCTGCCTGCAATTACTGCAAGTTCAAATCTCACCAGGCTCAAGGTTGACTCAGCCTTCCATCCTTTCGAGGTAGGTAAAATGAGGACCCGGATTGTGGGGGCAATAAACTGACTTTGTATAAATATACAAAAGTATGAAGACTATTGCTTAAGGCATTGTAAGCCACCCGGAGTCTTCGGAGAAGGGCGGCATATAAATCAAATAAAAAATGAATAAAATAAAATAAATAAGCAGGAAGTTCACGCCACCTGCTAGGCTAGAACCTGGATTTGTAAGCAGGCAAAACGACAAACTGCATTGCTTAGATTTTAGCCCTAAATGGCAGGTTGTTCGGATCTCGCTCCCAGATAAGACCCCCCCCCCCTCCACAACGCCTTCGTTTGGGCAGAAATCAGTAGATATAGACACAAAGGGTTGGGAGGGGGACCTTGGAGGTCTTCTAGTCCAACCCGCTGTCTAAGGTAGGAGACCCTATATATCATCCCAGCCTCAGGCAAATGACTGTCCAACCTTTTCTGGAAAACGTTGTCTCTTCCTTTCTTAACCTAAGGCTCGATTCTAAAGACGTTATGACAGGGGTGAAATCCAGCAGGTTCTGACAGGTTCTGGAGAACCGGTAGTGGAAATTTTGAGCAGTTCGGAGAACCGGTAGCTGAAATTTTGAGTAATTTGGATAACTGGCCAATAACACCTGTGGCTGGCCCCAGAGTGGAGTGGGAATGGAGATTTTGCAATATCCTTCCCCCAGGAGTGGGGAGGGAATGGGTATTTTGCAGTATCCTTCCCCTGGAGTGGGGAGGGAATGGAGATTTTGCAGTATCCTTCCCCTGCCATGCCCACCAAGCCACACCCACAGAACTGGTAGTAAAAAAAAATTGGATTTCATCACTGCGTTATAATATAACCCGAGTTTAACCAGGCGATTTGATTCGGCGCACAAGAGCCAGACAATTTGATTTTCTAATTAAAACAAACAAAAAAACTCGGATTGGGTTTAAAGAAAGGAGGAGATCGCAGGATTTACTAAAAGGAAGTGGAAAGTTTTCAGGCGCCGGTGTTGTAAAAAAGGAAACCACCCTCGGTGCAGGATTTGCAAAGAGACCAGGTGGCTCAGTGGCTAAGACACTGAGCTCATCGATGAGAAAGGTCCACAGTTCCGAGGTTCGAATCCCTAGTACAGGTCTCCTGCGTTGTGAGCAAGGGGGTTGGACTAGATGGCCTCCAAGGTCCCTTCCCAACTCTGTTACTGTTAGGCGCAGGCTTGGGTCCGCATAAACTAACCTTAATCCGAATTTAGACGCGTGGCAGATTAGGAAAGGGGGAAACGATTTGGGGCACTCCAGAACGACTCATCGGGAGTCCAGGGCTAGCAAAAAGTTTTAAAAACAAAAAAACACAAAGTTGACTTTTGGGGGATGCTTGATGCTTATTGGATTTTCAATGGTGTCCCAGCAGACAGATTCCCTCCCTCCCGAAACCACCACTTAATCCTGTCCAAGTTTTACCTCCAAGTAAACTCGGTTGTTTTCTTGCGGGACATATCATCACACAAAACTAGGTGGCAATTTGTGCACCCAGCCAGTGTTGAAAGTTACTCAAGTTTGGGGGTCGTGAAACGTCTGCTGGAAACCGCCCCTCCCCCCACCCCCAAGCTCAGAGAGCACCAAGGAAACCCTCGTTTCAACCCCGAGCTACGAATATTCTCCTTTTTTTTTGGTGGATCGGCTCGGATCCCCCAAAAGTTTAGAAAAGGATCGAAAACCGAAGCAAAGGGGCCTGTGAAATTCAGTTTAGGAAGGCAACACCGCCGCCTATGGGTCTTCCCTCCCAGGCCAGGGGGAAAAAAAAGAAAGAAAAACAAAAGCGACGTAGCAACGTTTTCCTGAACTCAATGCAAGATTTCTGCATAATTCCCAGCCTGCTGGGCTGCCCTCCCGCTCCGAAATAAACCTAGGGAGGATCCAATCCAGCGCTTCACCCCCAATCTGGTTCAGCAATTTGACGAGAAAACGCCCTTGCTTTAAGCGGGAGGGGGAGTGGGGGGGGCTCAGCTGGGTCTTCAAATCCGGGGGTCCCTTATCTGCGTGTCCTGCCCGGATTTTCCCCCACCCCAGACCCCCCCACCCGCAAATGTCCTGAGCATTGGGGGAGAACCCCCTTCGTATGAAGCCTAAGCAAAACTTTCCATGAAGTTTGTTCTATAATCTCCCTTTGTGATTTTCTGCAGCTGAAATTCAGGGGTTTGTACAGTTTTATTTATTTATTTTTTTCTGGGCTATCCTAAATCGCTACTTATGGGTTTCCAATGCCTCCCACCCCAAATCGGAGGAGCTTTTCCTGCAGGGCGTGAAAAGAAGTGGATTTTCAAACTGTGGTTGGTTGTGGTTTTGTGTCTACGTGCGTGTGTGTGTGTGTGTGTGTGTGTGTGTGTGTGTGTGTGTGTGTGCAGTACATGCTCAGAACAGAACGATTTAAAATCCTGTAAAAAGGAAAAAAAAAATCTATGCATATATACGGGTTGTCTTCGACTTATAACAGTTTGTTTAGTGACCGTTGGAAGTTACGACATTGAAAAAAGGGACGCGTGACCGTTCTTCATACTTACGACCAACAACGTTGCGGCATCTCTATCGTCATGGGATCCAAATTCAGATGCTTGGCAAGTGGCTCGTATTTATGACGGGTGCAGGGTTCCCGGGATGGGCCATGTGGTTTCCCATTTGTGACCTCCTGACAAGCCCAGTCAATGGGGAAGCCCAGATTCACTTAACGACTGTGGAACTAACTTAACAAATTCACTGAACAACTGGGCCAAGAAAGGTTGTAAAATGGGCCAGAGCTCGCTTAACGGATGTCTCGCTTAGATGTTGGGCTCAATCATGGTCGTAAGTCGAGGATTACTTGTGGTTTCCTTCTTCCCTTTTTTAAAGGAGGCCTTGCAGGTTAGACACATGGCATCCAGTGACTTTTGCAGCTTTCCCTAATTGCCTGTGGCCTCTTCCCTTAATTTGGGAAGGATATTTTTAAATATGCTTTTTTTTTTTAAGAGAAGGGAAGAAAGACAGCTCGCTCTCTGGTTTGTTGGGAAAAAGTCGAGGAACCGGTTCGGTTGGAGATTAAAAAAAAGGCAGTTCAGACAGCGGTCAAAGGCAGTAGCTAAACTGGATGGCCAAGAAGGGGAGAGACATTCATTTCCAGTTCAGTTGCCAAACCAACCTGATTTTTTTTTTCCTTCCCATCAGCTGGGGAGAAAGGTTCCGGTTCAGCTTTCAAATCAAAGAGATCCAGAAAATCCAGAAAATTGAACCTGGTCAGTTCAAACTTCTGGGTTCGAAGCTTTTTCAAGTACAAGTCAGGAGTTTCCCATAATATGAAGTCTTCTCTTTACTGGGAAGGTTTGCATCCCAGGTATTCCACTCAATCCCACCAAAAAGAGAGAGTCTTTTTCTAGTTCTGTTTTATTTATTTATTTATTTTATGGAACTTAGATGGGACTTTCAGGTCAAAATCTCTCCGTGTGTGTGTGTGTGTGTGTGTGTGTGTGTGTGTGTGTGTGTCTACTTTTCCAGCCATTAATTTACCCCCTAGAGTCACTTGAGCGAGGTGGGCGGCATAGAACTCCTAAATGAATTTGAGGATGGAGTTTAAGATTGAGGACTGGCGCGGTTGAGTTGGCTGCAGTGGATTTTAACGCCCCGAGCAAAGGGCTGTTTTGGATCTGTCTCCTGGGACCCCATTGAAATCCAGTAAGGATCACCACTTGATCCTGTCCAACTTGCATTGAATAGGCCAAGCTTGACTTGAGGCCAGCCAGTCTTTCGGGGGGGTAGGGGGGGGGGGGGGGGGGGGGGGTGTTTGCTATATTCGGGGAAAGTAAAGGGAATTTATATTGGTTGCTTTGCTTCAAGCAGGCAAATATCTTGACTTTGGTAGCTGGTCAGATTCTTACTCCTGAGTAAATGAATGCTCAGGTTGCTGTTTGCTTCAGGTGAGGAGGAAAAAAAAAGATTAGCTGTTTGAGCAGAGTAACTCTTACTGGATTGGTCACCCTGCCCCTCCCTCCCTCCCCCTCTCCCTTCCTTCCTCTCACCCACCCACCCACTTACCCACCCACTGTATTTTCCTTCCTCCCTTCCTCCATCCCTTCCTTCCTTCCTTCCCCTCACCCACCCACCCACCCTAACTTCCTTCCCTCCCTCCCTCCCTCCCTCCCTCCCTCCTTCCTTCCTTCCTTCCTTCCTTCCTTCCTTCCTTCCTTCCTTCCTCTCACCCACTCACCCACTCTATCTTCCTTTCTTCTCCTTTCTTCCTTTCTTCCTTTCTTCCTTTCTTCCTTTCTTCCTTTCTTCCTTTCTTCCTTTCTTCCTTCTTCTCACCCACACATCCTATTTTCCTTCCTTCCTTCCTTCCTTCCTTCCTTCCTTCCTTTCTTCCTCTCACCCACACATCCTATTTTCCTTCCTTCCTTCCTCCATCCCTTCCTTCCCCTCACCCACCCACCCACCCTATCTTCCTTCCCTCCCTCCCTCCCTCCTTCTTTCTTTCCTTCCTTCCTCTCACCCACTCACCCACTCTATCTTCCTTTCTTCCTTTCTTCCTTTCTTCCTTTCTTCCTTTCTTCCTTTCTTCCTTTCTTCCTTTCTTCCTCACCCACTCACCCACCCATCCTATCTTCCTTCCTTCCTTCCTTCCTTCCTTCCTTCCTTCCTTCCTTCCTTCCTTCCTTCTTTCCTCCCTTCCTCCTTCCCTTTTCTCCTGTCCCTTGGGAATCTTCCATAAACCAGATACTGTACAACATTCCATTTGCTGGGACTGCACATCTCACCAAACCACCATTTAACCACAGAGGCTGGAATTGCTCTCAAGATAGGCAAAACCTGTCTGGGGTTTGACTGCTTTGTGGTTTTGCGCCCTGGGGCAAATGCATTGTGGGTTCTCTGGCCCAAGGGAGTTTAGATGTCAGAGGAGGGTTGCTTGTGGATGAGTTCTAGAGAAGGTGGAAGGAGCACCCTGGGATGAGTGGGTGGCAGATCAGGGCTCCTGGGTAAAACATGGAGGGGGAGATCATTTTCTCTAACATAAGACTTGGGAGAATTTGTGGGAGTGATTTCTGGATAAAAAGGCTCCAGATCTGGTTGCAGAGAGCTCCACTTTATGGGCAAACGTCAATAATTGTGCTTTTCTCTTGCTCTCTGTCCCCTCTCCTGGCCATGCCATCTTCACAACTTCCCAGTGAGGTAGGCTGCTTTGAAGAGACCACTTGATATGGGAGGAGGAATCAAAGGAGTGACACAACGGTCAGGATTTGAAAAGAATTCCAGCCCACATTTTCCCCTTTTCTTAGTAAGACAGCCTCTTCTGATTGGATTGACTTTGCCAACATTTCTGATGTAATGGCAAAGCGATGATGGGAGTTCCAGTCCCAACAGACCAGCCACCCTGCTGTTACTTTGGACCTCGGCTCCCATCATCCACGCTGCCTAAGAGTTTCTTTTTCAGTTTGTGGAGCAAAGAGAGAAAACCCGAACAGAGTTTGCTTGGAATTTGGAAAAGCAGGAAAGGGAAAACCTGCTGGGGCTCCAACTCCCATCAGGCCCAGCCAGCAGGTCAAGGATGATGGATGCTACATCCCTAGTGAGACCATAAGGTTCCCAAAATTGCCCTGAGAGAGTTGCCTATGATTTCAAACATGGCTCAAACTCCAAAAGGCAAGATTTGGGATTGGTTACTCACAAGCAGGCCTGGCTGGGGATTTGAATCCCCTCTGAATCAACTCCACTTTGGGGTGAATTTCGCGGCATGTCAGCCCACAAATCTGAAGTCCACTCCAGTTTGGTGGCACTGAGACTGGGATCAGAAAGACAACTGTGATTTACTAAGGAATTATTTACATTGTAGGTTGTCTTCAATTTACAACTGAGCCCCAAAGTTCCATCGCTAAGGGAGACAGTCATTAAGTCAGTTTTGTCCCATTTTACGACTCTTCTTGCCACAGTTGTTAAAGGGAATCACTGCAGCTGACAAGTCCGTAACAGTGACTTAACAGTGGTTAAGTCAATCTGGCTTCCCCATTAACTTTGGTCACCAAAGGGGATCACAAGAACCAGCGGCACTGAAACTGTCATAAGTACATGCCAGTTGCCAGCACAAATTTTGATCACGTGATCACATGGGGCTGCTGCGCCAGTTATAAGTGTGAAAAACCAGCTTTGTCACTTCTTTCCAGTGCCATTGCAACTCCAGTCACTAAATAAATGTATGTAAGTGAAGGACTATATATTGTGCGATTATTGTGAGTTGGAGTTAATTCTATTTAGCCTGGGGTGTGGCAGGGGAATAAATTCCTTTAAAGGGCACAATTTTGCTTTCCCAACAAATATACAATATATAGATAGATAGATAGATAGATAGATAGATAGATAGGTAGATAGATATAGATAGATAGATAGATAGATAGATAGATAGATAGATAAATAGATAGATAGATAGATAGATATAGATAGATAGATATCTATATCTATATCTATATCTATATCTATCTATCTATCTATCTATCTATCTATCTATCTATCTATCTATCTATGGTGTCCGCAGGTGTCAGTCATGTGAATAGTAGCGGTCACTTTCCTCTGATCCTCCTCAAGTTTTACTCAGGTGTTACTTTCAGGGAAGAGTTGACCCCACACAGCCCCTTTGAGTTGAAAAAGGAACTGCCCAATCCATTTTGGGTTTATGGGGGACTCTCTTCCCACCACTGTTTTCATTAAAAATAATAATGATAATAATAATAATAAATTGCCAGAGTTAAGGTGCTTGAGTTTGGAAATTTGTATTAATTTGCCATTGAAAGTTAGGCGTGTGCGAGTGACATGTTTAGAGAAATAAAAGCTCGGTTTTGACCACACCCTTCGTGAATTTGGACAAAAGAGATTGCTGCACACATAGCTCTAATGCAAAAGTCCTTGGCTATTGGTGACATTTTGAAGACAACTTTGACAACACAAGTCAGAAAGAGAGAAGCTTCTAGTCCTTTGCGGTGGGACAAAAAAATGCAACCGAGCTACCTGCTTTTGTGACCTTTCCTGGAGACCCGTGTTTGCCTACTATGGGTGTGGAAAAGCATTGGCAGGAGTATGTTGTTGTTAGGTTCCTGGACAACAGGGCAAGCGACAGTTGTAAACTTCTTGAACAATTGCACAAGCCAATCAGAAATGCACACCAAGTACGCAGCCTTTTTAAAAAAAATCAACAAAACAACAACAACCCCCTCCCTCCTTCAGGCAGGGCAGAGCAAAAGTTCTTGGTCCTTTGGGGTCATGAGGACTAGTAACACGTTTTAAGAAAGGACTCAAAGTTACAGCTCGGGCTTTAGGAAATGTTGATAAGAGGGACATTGGTGGGGAAGGGAAGGAAATTTGAGTTGTTTAATCTTATTGGGCTTTAAAAATGCCTTTAAAATCCAGCAGCCTGTAAATCAACTTACAGCCATTTTTCATAACTTCCTTCCTTCCTTCCTTCCTTCCTTCCTTCCTTCCTTCCTTCCTTCCTTCCTTCCTTCCTTCCTTCCTTCTACAGTTGTTCTAAAATTTTAGGTCTTTCTTCCTCCTTCTTCCTTCCTTCCTTCCTTCCTTCCTTCCTTCCTTCCTTCCTTCCTTCCTTCCTTCCTTCCTTCCTTCCTTTTTCTAGCCTTCTTGTCTGAAAAAAAGAATTTGGGTCCTTTTATATTAAGACAGACTTTTAATTCAGAGAAATCCCTGGCTTAAAGGGTCGCTCTACTTACTAATTCACACCCGGCGCCAATTGAAAACTCGCGTTTGAGTGTTGCGTGTGAATGCAGCCCGCGATTCAGTGGGTCAGCGTCTCCCTTCCCCCAAAAGGTGTTCGTTGATAACGTGACTTATCTGGGACTCAATTAACTCAACTTTCTGAGTTCCCACATGTTTGAGTTAGTTTGCCAGTGGATCTTCTAGCACTGGAGACGACAGAAGGAACTTCTCGGCTTAGGGAGGTGAGTGAATTTGGTACCCACGATCTCCTAAACATCCTTCCGTGTCCGGGTGACACTTATAAGTACACAGTACGTCCAGAGCCATTACTGTAAGGAATTAAACGCCTTTCTTTTAACACGCAGAAATTTCTGGCATGCCAACAAACGGACTCACGCGGATTACCAAGGGGTCTCTCCGTTGTTTTTTTTTAACCTGGCGCTTTAACCACTACACCAAACTGCCCCTTCTCACACCAGATGAACTCGTTTGAATGCCTAGCATTCCCAAAGCTTCACACAACCTGCTTAACCAAGTTACCTAGCAGCCCGCAGGCTCTGTTCTCCTCTCTCTCTCTGGCTAAACCAGCTCCTTGCCAAGCTTGATGGGGGTGAAGTTTGCTGCCCGAATCTGCAAGGCAACCCCCCGCCCCCCAAAGAGATGCGTTCAGAGGAATCTTGGACGTCGTGTGAACGAGGCGACGAGTTCCAGAAAAGGAAATCGCTTCTTCCGTTTTCAGCCTGGGCAGGGGGAAAAAATTGCAGGACGAAGCGTCAAAGAATCGTGGTTTATTCACACGTGTAACTTCCCCCTTTCCTTCCTGCTGTCCCAGGTACTTACACAAGCGTGGCTCAAAAGCTATTGGCTCCCGGAGAAGGACGGGGCTGGGGAGAGTGGGCTCGTCTCGTGTGAACGCAACACTTGGGGCTTTCTGGGGGGGGGGGGGGGGGGGGGGGGGGGGGGGGGGAAGTCAACGCAGCCACCCGGTTGTTTCCCTCTCCAGCCTCCAGGAAAGCTACCCCCAATAAATCTTCCGTCTCCCGGGTGGGGTTGTTGAAATCCCAAGAAGGATGTGTTTGTGTGCCTTGTTGTGCAGCAATTAAACAACCGGGTGCGCTGTCAGTTTCGGTAGCAGCGGGCTGCCAAGAGGAAAACCAGAGCTCATCTAGTCCAACCCCCACCCCCCACCTCCGCCCAAGCAGGAGACCCTACACCATTTCTGACAGATGGCAGTCCAGTTTCTTCTGCAAAGCCTCCAGGGATGAAGCTCCCATAACTTCCGAAGGCAACTTCTGTTCCATCGGTTGCTTGTTCTCACTTCTCAGAAAATTCCTCCTTATTTCTAGGTTGAATCTCTCCTTGGTCAGTTTCCATCCATTATTCCTTGTGTGGCCTTCAGATGCCGGTGTCAATCCGGTTTAATTCGAATCAAGAAACTGATGATGGGGGGGCGGGGGGAACGTTCTGAAGCCTTTTCTGTTTTTTTCCTTACAAACCCTCCCCCCCCCCCCCCCCACCCCGAAACGGGAGGTCCTTGGAGCCGAACTAAATTGTCTCAAGACACGGAAAGGACTTTCACACGCACTCTCAAATCTCGGTTTATCTGCCCCCTTCTTTTCAACAAGGACATTTGGTCTGCGATCTTCCTCCTTTCGGGTTGACTCCAATTGACCCTTTGTCTCCAAGGCTCCTTCCTCTATTTTTTTCCCCCCAGAAAAAACTTGGCACAAACACATTATATCGGGGAGAAAAATGGTTGGTTCGGCTATTTATTCATCCTTTGGAGACGAGGAGGCTTAGACACACTTCTCCCCAAGCGCCAAATATTCACATTTAGGAAAGGGAGGATTGTGCGGAAAAAGACCGAATCTGTCCTATCAACCCGCCCCCCCTCTCCTCGCTGCAAAAAAAGAGATAAAAGAAATAGACAATGAATGAATGAAAGAAAGGAAAGAAGGAAGGAGAAAGCGACCCAGCAGACGCAGAGGGGAGAAAACGAGACGGGTTTGTATTGAGCCACCAAATCCCACCGTCGGAGCCCTTAATTAATTTTGGGTGCTAGAAATTCAGCCCAGCTGCTTCCTTTCGGAGTGTTAGTCCCTGGCCTAGAGAGATCCCTTTTTCTCTAGGGCACTCCTGGCCTCCTGGCCTTCCTGGCCTCCCCCGAGAGAGAGAGAGAAAGAAAGAAAAAGAGAGAGAGAGAGAGAGAAAGAGAGAGAGCGAGAAAAAGAGAGAGAGTGAGAAAGAGAAAGAGAGAAAGAGAGAAAGAAAGAGAGAGAGAGAGAGACAGAAAGAGAGAAACAGAGGGAGAGAGGAAGAGAGGAAGAGAAAGAAGAGAGAGATTAATAGAATAGAATGGAGTGGAATGGAATGGAATAGAATAGAATAGAATAGAATAGAATCATAGAGAAGTGTAGAATAGAACAGAATCATAGACAAGAATAGAATAGAATAGAATAGAAAATAGAATAGAATAGATTAGATTAGATTGGAATGGAATGGAATGGAATGGAATGAATGAATAGAATAGATAGAATGAATAGAATAGAATAGAATAGAATAGAATAGAATAGAATAGAATAGAATAGAATTCTTTATTGGCCAAGTGTGATTGGATATACAAGGAATTTGTCTTTGGTGCATAAGCTCTCAGTGTACATAAAAGAAAAGAGACATTCGTCAAGAATCATAAGGTCCAACACTTAATGATAGTCATAGGGTACAAATAAGCAATCGAATCATATTAGGAAACAATCAGTATTAATCGCAAGGATACAAGCAACAAAGTTACAGCCATGCAGTCGCAGGTGGGAGGAGATGAGCGACAGGAACATGAGAAGACCAATTGCAATAGTAATTAACAATTAAGTGGCAGAACACTAATAAAAGAAAACTTAATGATGGAAAACTAATAAAAGATTTGCCCGAATTGGAGGGCAGGGAGAAGAAAAATGAAATTAGAGAACAAGGTTTGCACAACAAAAGAAGGGGAACCACGAGTGTGCAAAAAAGTCAGAAGAGGTATAAATTCACCAACAATAATGCACCTCCGAACCAGCCTGTTACTTCCTTAGTTTGAAAGGACCTTGCAGTTCCCACGTCTGGTTTTATTGACTGTTTTAAGTGTTTCCCTATAAACTCCGGGATAGTTTTCAAAGCTTACCTCTAATTTACATTCCTGGGGTTTTTTGGGGGTGGTGGGTGACCAGATCTGATCTTACTTCGCTTTTGAGCCACAGAAAGAAAGTCAGCTCGGGAACTACTGCAATGCCAAGGAGATCGCATCAACTGGAAGGAAGGGGGAAAGAGAGGAATGCAACGAAAATCGGGACAGTGAGACTCATCTGGGGGGTATGGGGACCATGATTTCCTGGTGGGGGGAAAAACGAAGGCGTCCAACTTTATAGTAGAACCGGATTGCCACATTTCCAGGTGAGAACTACGCTGTCGGTCAATGCCAATCTTTTTAATTTTGAACCCCATTTCAATGCAACCGAGAATGCTTAAAACTGCAGTCCTGGGAATTTACTCCCCCCTACGATTGATTGTACAGTTGTTCTAAAATTTTAGGTCCTTCCTTCCTTCCTTCCTTCCTTCCTTCCTTCCTTCCTTCCTTCCTTCCTTCCTTCCTCCCTCCCTCCCTCCCTCCCTCCCTTCCTCGTTTCGTTTCCTTCCTTGTTTCCTTCCATCCTTGTTTCCTTCCTTCCTTCCTTCCCTCCATCCATCCAACGATCCATCCATCCTTCCATCCTTCCTTGTTTCCTTTATCTTTTTGCCCTATCTTCACTTTCTCTCCTTCCTTCCTTGTTTCCTTCCTTGTTTCCTTCCTTCCTTTCTTTTTTCATCTTTTTGCCCTACCTTCACTTTCTCTCCTTCCTTCCTTCCTTCCTTCCTTCCTTCCTTGGCTCCATCATTTTTTTGTTTTGTTTTGAAAAGGCAACCTATGCGCCAATGCTTTAAACGAATAAAATAAAAGAATGGAAACCAAGTCTTTGACTGTCTCTCTTTCACCCCTTTTTGCATAAATCAAAAGGCCACTTGAGAACTTTTTGGGACTGGTAAGTTTGATGGTTTCCCAAATAACTCAGGAATTTTCTACCGCTTCAAATTTGGCAGTCTTGTTTTTATTTTGGTCCAAATATAGGCTGGATTCCCACAGCATGCTAAAACAAACAAACAACAATATGGCTTAGTTTCGATGAAGCCAGCTATTAAAGAGTTGTCTCCTTAGCTGGTGGGAATCCATCCATCCCCCTTGGAGATACTGTTATTCTATTCAATCAAGGGATGCATGGACTGTATTTTGATCACACTTTCCCAGTGTCTGCCTAAACCACAATTAACTCAGCCCAACCTTCTGGGTACATACACAATTCTGAGCCAATACATTAACCATTATGCTTTATTTCTATAGGTTCAAAGCTGGTTAGCTGGTCTATGGCACACAAAACCAGTCCAGGTTTTCAAAAACACAACTGAGACACTCATGTAACAAGCCAAGCTTCAGAAAATGACTCCTGTCGTGGCTTCACATGACAGACTGAGTTCCCAGGAGCCCTCAAACCAAGCTCAGAGAGGTGTCCCCAAGGGACAGTGAAAAAAGTTGAGATGGCCACATCCATGCAACCCAAAGGCCCAATCTTTTTTGGTACCCACCCTCATTAAAAACGGGTGGAGCTTTGATCTTATAATGATGGTGCCATTTTGACTCCTCCTGTAGACACCCTTGCCAGCTCATCTCCTACAGGAGTGGCAGAACCTGGGGGGGGGGGAGTTAAAAGAAGGATCAGCCTAGTACCCCTACGTAGCCACAAGCAACTAAGCCCAACCTCCCTTGAATTTCTTTATTTAACTCCAAGCAGATGCTAACTGTTAGGTGAGAAGATTGTTGCACATAGTAGCAATAAATCGGTTTTCATTGGACCTTCACGTCTGGACCTGAACTTTCACGCATGACAGCTCCTGGTGATTTCATGGAGATGTGTATTGCACACAAAGAGGTTTGTTGTTCTTTTTATCCAGAATACTTTGACTTCCTAGCCTGATGGACAACTTCAAAGCTTTCTACCGATCTTCCATTAAGATGCGTTGACTACTTAAGTCCAGTCCTGCTTAGCTTCCCAACTGGACTAGATGAGTTGCTATCTCACAGATTAACAACCTGCCTTAAAACTCAGTCCACCCAGTGGGACTTCCTTCCCCATTTGTGCATTGACCTCTCTTCAAAGCTGGCTATTTTTCAGATGCGTGGACTTCAACTCCCACAATTTCTCAGCCAGCATAGGAAGAGGGGGGGGGATGGTTCAACCAACAGTGGGAATGGATGGCTTCAATCTTGGGGCTTGAAATCCACACGTCTTCAAGTTGCCAAGTTTGAAGTACACTGACCTATCTCTTTGTCTCCCAGCCCTCCTTTTCAACCCCAGATTAGAGTGCCAGGCTTTCCTTAAATAACTCCAGCCAAGGAACTAAGCCTTAAAACAAACATGAAATCACACTCTGCAGGAGAGGGAAACATATGACTCTGGCAGCTGCCTGGGAAAGGGTTGGGGAGTGGGCATGAGCTGGAAGACCCCGTGGCCGCGACAAAACCTTTCCCTCCAGCCAGACCTGGTCTATTAATAAAGCGTTGCCTGCCTTCTGCAGTCCAAGAGTGGCAGAGAGAGGGGAGGGGTGGGAAGGAGGGAGGGAGAGAGAGAGAGAGTGGGAGGGAGAGAGGGGAGGGTGGGAAGGAGGAGAGAGAGGGATGGAGGGAGAGAGAGGGATGGAGGGAGAGAGAGGGGAGTGAGTGGGAAGGAGGGGGAAAGAGGGAGGGGATGGGGAGAAGGAGGGAGGGATATACAATATATATACACAGTATCTATCTATCTATCTATCTATCTATCTATCTATCTATCTATCTATCTATCTATCTATCATCTATCTATCTATCTATCTATCTATCTATCTATCTATCTATCTATCTATCATCTATCTATCTCTCTCTCTCTCTCTCTCTCTCTCTCTCTCTCTCTCTCTCTCTCTCCTGCAAATCCCGTAGGATTTGTCTCGAGCACTGGGCTCCTTCAGCATCCAGAAAATCGGAAGGGACGGGGGTGGGGTGGGGTGGGGTGTTTAATTATTGACCCTAGCCCCCCCCCCACAAGGCCATCAAGGGATTCCCTTCTCCGCTGCAGGAAAAGAACCAGTCCCCCCACCCCGAGTTTCCTTTAAACCTGTAAATGAATTAAAAAAAAAAAAAAGATCCTTTCCCGGCCTTTGACAGGAGGAAGGAAAGATCCTGCATCAAAACAACAGCAGTTTCTTCTTTCTGGTTGCAAAAATCCTTTAAATCGCAATATTGCAGCCCTTTCCGGGAATCGGCCCCGCTGGAAGTTGAAAGGGATGAATTCTGAGTAGATTTTTTAATATAATACCAGTGGGTCGCTTGGTTTAATCCTAGGGGAGGGTGGATAGGTTGCATGAACAGAAGAAAACCCATAAGATTTCTTTAGCCGGAAAGACTCCGAAGCTCCACGAGAAGCACAGCCTGACGTCTCCTCTCTTGCTTTGGGTGAGGGGTTCCTATGATTTATTTAGCAACCTCTCCCTTGATTCCCACTTAAATAAAGTTTAAAGTCGCTTCAAAATTCTTAAATCTGCGCGGATGAGTAACTCCGGATGGCGAAGAACTCTCTCTCTCGAGAGAAAGGTGCTTGAAGAGCGCAGTCCACCAGCCTCCATCCAGAAGGGGGGGAAAAAAATACAACCCCGGATTCACAGATGATTAATATTCCCCCTTTTGGGAAACGAAACGCTTCCGTCCTGACTGCGCTTCTTTGCCCGGGTTTATTTCTGAGTAAGGGGACGCGGTGGCTCAGTGGCTAAGACGCTGAGCTTGTCGATCGAAAGGTCGGCAGTTCAGCGGTTCGAATCCCTAGTGCCGCGTAACGGGGTGAGCTCCCGTGACTTGTCCCAGCTTCTGCCAACCTAGCAGTTCGAAAGCACGTAAAAAATGCAAGTAGAAAAATAGGGACCACTTTTGGTGGGAAGGTAACAGCGTTCTGTACACTTTTGGAATTTAGTCATGCCTGCCACATGACCACAAAGACGTCTTCGGACAGCGCTGGCTCTTCGGCTTTAAAACGGAGATGAGCACCGCCCCCTAGAGTCGGGAACGACTAGCACATATGTGCGAGGGGAACCTTTACCTTTTTAAGGGCGCGCAGCGTTGCAGTCGTTCCGACCCTGCAGGGCGTGTTAGGACTACCAGATCCGGGCTACAAATCCCCGGGATAACCCCCAGACTCCAGCAAAGAGTGATTCTTCTTTGCTAGCATCAATAGTGGCCGTCGGGATTTTTTTTCTTTAGGAGAAGACGCGCGTTCCTTTGCAACGGGGTCTCTGTCCCTGCTGTCCCTTTCAGGAAGACGAAGCTGGATAAAGTTTTGCAACTGTTTGGTTTTCCTCCTTTTTTCCATTTCTGTTCCCCACCCCCACCCCCGTTCCATTTTTTTAAACCCCGAGAGGAATTCGTGAACGAAGAAGAATTAGAAATGGCCACGCATTTACATCCATTTTCTCTCCAGTGACAATCCAATCTCCCTCCGCCCCCAAACCCAATTTCTTTCCGGTTGGGAACTAAACCTCTCTTAAAAACGACTCCTTAGAGTTGTAGTAACTTCGCGAAGGTACCCACTGCCTGGCCCACCTTTCTACCAGGAGTAAATCTTACTCCCAGATGTATGTAGAGAACTGACAGTTCCAGAATCGGCTAAATTGAGGTTCATTTTTTAGTCCCTTTGTTCCCAATGACAATTTTGTCACTTCTTAGGCCCAGTCTATTATTGGATTGATACTCTCCTCGTCCCTCTTGTAGAGAGTTGGGTGGAGTGATGGGCTTTGTAGTCCAGCAGTACCTGGTGACTCCCTCTCCCCCCGCCCCCAATCGGCAGAAGTTGACTCTTGCAACTTGAAGGTGGCTTTGAACGGAACGAGTCCCCAGCTATTATTTATAATTATATTTAGTGATGGCTGTAAGCCGCCTGGAGTCGCTTGAGTGAGGTGGGCGGCATAGAAATCCAAGCAATCACTCAATCAATGGATCGACCAGACTCCAGAGGAAGAGAAACCAGTGCGAGAAATAGAAAAACGGGCGAGAAAAAGGCAAAAATTCGGAGCCACGTTCAGGAACGTCTTTGTAAAAGTCGTTGCGTTGACGCACGGTAACAACAACAATAATAAAGTGCTTTGTGAGTCGTGGCTCCGACGCAGCCCCCCCCCCCTTGTAAAAAGAGACTCCGCTCCGCCCCCCATTCCACTTACTCATCTACCCACTTACTCATCGGTTATTATTAGTTTGGTGTTCAGGCTTGTCTCCAGCGCTGAGTTTCCAGGGGGAGAATTGCGGCGGCGGCAGAAGAGCGCTCAGCGCCCGATTTCTCCGCTCGCCGCCGGGAAAACTCTTAGCGCCTGGTTGGAAAATCAGTTTGGGGCGCCCTTTAAGGTCCGGCTCCCTCATTTTCACTCTCCCTTTCGCCTTTCCTGGAGAAACGAGGTGGTGGGGCATTGACCAGGCGCTGGGAATGAGGAGACCTGTAGGCCCATACCTATGTAGGACAATAGAAATGAGAGTGGGCCCAAGTCCAGCGGGATTCCTTCCTTCCTTCCTTCCTTCCTTCCTTCCTTCCTTCCTTCCTTCCTTCCTTCCTTCCCCTCCTCCTCTCTTCCCTCTCTTCCTTCCTTCCTCCCTCCCCATCCCTCCCTGCACCTTTCCTCCCTTCCCTTCCTTCCTCCCTCCCTCCCTCCCCCACCCCCCCTTCCCTCCCTCCCTCCCTTCTTCCCTCCCTCCCTCCCCCACCCACCCTGCCCCTTCCCTCCCTCCCCGCCTGGGTCAATGCAAATCTAAACGTCCACTTTTCTCAACGTGTCCAGAGATAAAACAGAAAACCGAAGAGGCCGCGGGGCTTAAACCTGACTTCGGGACGAAGCCACATCCAAGGCAATAGAAAATGGGCGCATTACAGAAGGGGGTACCTATCAATCGCGCCTCTGAAATCTCGAGGTCCGCCCACCCGCGGACATCCGACAGATATTTCTCTCTTTCCCATTCATCTACCCCTCCTTATCCGGGACCCAGCTCTTGTCTGGAAAGGCGGAATTCCAGCTACTGTAACACCCTGAAGCATTTCCCGGGAGGTGGGCTCCGTGATTACCGAGGTTCACTCCAGGGGTGAAATCCAGCAGGTTCTGACAGGTTCTGGAGAACCGGTAGCAGAAATTTTGAGTAGAGAACCGGCAAATACCACCTCTGGCTGGCCCCAGAGTGGGGTGGGAATGGAGATTTTGCAATAGCCTTCCCCTGAAGTTCGGTGGGAATGGAGATTTTGCAGTATCCTTCCCCTGCCACGCCCACCAAGCCACCAAGCCACGCCCACAGAACCGGTAGTAAAAAAAAATAGATTTCACCACTGGTTCACTCCCGAGTAAACCTCCCACGCATCGGCTGGTCCTTCTTAAGGGTTGCACCCGCCATTCCTTCCAGGAGAGCTTTAGGATTTGCACCCTAATTCTCACTATCCTCTCCCCCCCCTTTAAAAAGATATTTCCCAGGGCAGGAAAAAAATCCTGCAGCTCCTGAAAAATACCCCTTTTTCCTCCGGCCAGGTCCCTCCCCCAACCCGCCCTTCTCCCCAGTCTCTTTGACCAGCGGCCATCTAGTTAACGCAGCGACTCCGGAGAGGGTGGGGTGGGGCGTTTTATTGGACTTCCCTGCTCAACCTCCCTTCCTCCCGCCTCCCCCCCTCTCTAATTAATTCTCATCTCCCCCAACTTCTTGCTCTTCTGATGTTCTACATCCCCGGCGTTGGAAAACCAGAACAGACGGTGATTGATACAAAACCCCCATTTCGGGGGCTCAGCCAGTCCTTCCTTCCCCCCTCCGCCCCTCCGTCCGTCCGTTCCCCCCCCCCTCCCAGCCCTCGCCCACGGCCAATTTTGCCGGCTGAATGCCAAAGCCTGCGCGTTGGGCTGGTGGCAGCTGATTAAGAGCCATGATTTACGGCTAAATTTCTGCTGTCTGCCTCCTCTCCTCTCCTCTCCCACTCCCCCCACCCCTCCATCAAAGAAGAGGAAAGGGGGGACGATCCCTGTTAAAAGGCAGCAATTTTGGGGAGACAGATAAGAACTGCATCGCCCCACGGAAAGCAGCCAACAACAACAACAAATAATAATAATGTAAAGCTACAGTTCTAAATAGCCCCAACAGGGCTGCAATCAGTTGGTCACAGATTAAATACAGTCTCTATTACGACTTTGCCTGGTAATCTGTTACCTCTGACAATAGCAGCCTCTAGATTTATGTAAGTGCCCCTCACCTGTCCACACGGTTAACCGTGGGTATATTTCACAGCCCAGTGGGGCGGCCAAGAAAGATTGGCTGAGCTGCTGCGGTGGGAGAGCCCATCTCCTGCTCTCTCTCCCCCCCCACCCCTCCCACCCGGCTGAAATGAGTTGGAGGGGGCAATTGGGAAAAGTTGCTCACGCAAAAGCAATTTTCAGTCATTGCCCCGGAGGATTGACAGGAAGAGGAAGTTGGAAGGGATCATAGGTAGCCCCGAAGGAAGGACAGACAGGTAGATGGGCAGTTTGTTTATTTATTTATTTATTTATTTATTTATTTATTTATTTATTTATTTATTGGTTCGATTTATATGCCACCCTTCTCCGGAGATTCAGGGCGGCTTACAATGCGTTAAGCAATAGCCTTCATACTTTTGTATATACCTGCTTAGTAGGGCTTTTTTTGGGCCCCCCTAAGCGGTGTTCTTTTTTTATACAAAGTCAGCTTACAAAATGAGGACCCCCACAATCCGGGTCCTCATTTTACCTACTCGGAAGGATGGAAGGCTGAGTCAACCTTGAGCCTGGTGAGATTTGAACTCGCAGTAATTGCAGGCAGCTGGCAACTAAGTGCTACTTAACAGCACTTTAGTCTGCTGCACCACCAAGGCTCCTACACACTTACACACTCCTTCCTCCCTACTCTGGCACTTTTGAACATCATGGGGTGCCCCTAAATACCGGAGACCTCTTTCTCCTTTTCTTCGTGAGGCCCATCAACACACACTCACCAGTGCTGGGTTGTGTCTGGTTCAACTGGTTCTATAGAACCTGTAGTAAAACCGGTGGGAGGCTCGGCCCACTGACCCTGTCGTCATCAGAAGTGATCTGCACATGTGCAGAAGGAAGGCGCACACGCGAGCAATCCCATTGTGAACCGGTAGTAAAGGTAAGTAGAACCCACCCTGACACACGCACACTGACAAATAGACACACAGAAACATACCCTCCTAACTTTCCTCCTTTGAAAACCTTCTTTCCACAAAGAAAGGTTTTCGCTCAGCAATCAACTCCAAGTCTCTAGTCCTCAGATCATCATCTTCAGCAGGGTTGGGGAGAGAGGGAAAGGGGGTTCTGATGGGGGTGGAGACCCTTCCTGGACCAAATCGGGCCTGTGCAAAGACCCCGTGAAATCTTTGTTCGTGCCAAGCTTCACCCGGGTTCCCGAAAAAAGCCTTGATTTATGAGCTTGTCAAAGGAACTATTGTTGAGGAAGGCAATCAGAAAACACTTACCTAGCGAAACTAAAACGGCCGCCTTTTCATGGGGCTAATTTGTATAACTCCCATGGAAGAACTTGGGAAGGGTTTGATGAGGCATAAAATGATGATTAATGTATTTATTGGCCCATTACTCATCAAACGGGGATAGTAGATCTTTTTTTTTTCTATTGGGCGTCAACTCCAGGAGCCCAGAGAAATAGCCAAGACTAAATCTGCTTTATTTTATCCCCTTCCTGGGGTCTCCACCGCTCACACCTGTCTGATCTGAAGAACACCTGAAGGCCACATCAGGGAACTATGAGAGACGAACATCCATCTCGTTGGCCGCTAAGTGAGAAACGAGAAGGAGAACTATAGGTAGCCCTGCAACTTACCGCCGCAACCGAGCCCAACATTTCTATCACTAAGCGAGACAAGAGGGGTTTGCTCCGTTTTACGACCTTTCTCGCCCCAGTCATGAAGTGAAGCATTGCAGCTAAGTGAGTAACACGGTCATTAAATGAATATGGCTCCCCCCGCTTTTGACTTTGCTTGTCAAAAGGTCGCAAAAGGGGATCACATGACCTCGGAACACTGCAACCGTCATAAATATGAACCAATTGCCAAGCGTTCTCAAGAGTGTCCTTTCAGAGTAGGCCATCCAGCTTGTGCAAGTCACTCAATGAAGTTAAGCGTTGGGGGGTCCTTGAATCTTACAATCTGAACCACAACTTCTTCAAGTTACTGTGATCTACCTGAGAAAGATTCAATAACTTTAAGAAACAATGGAAAGATTCCCATCATAAATAACATCAGTGCTCTGAAAAGTGTCAGGTTTCCAAGTAACACCCCCAACAAAAGAAGACTCCGAGGCTAGAAGTTCCTCAAAGTTTCCATTTTATTAGGTAAAGGTTCCCCTCGCACATATCTGCTAGTCGTTCCCGACTCTAGGGGGCAGTGCTCATCTCCGTTTCAAAGCCAGAAGAGCCAGTGCTGTCCGAAGACGTCTCCATGGTCATGTGGCCGGCATGACTAAACGCCAAAGGAGCACGGAACGCTGTTACCTTCCCACCAAAGGTGGTGCCTATTTTTCTACTTGCATCTTTTACCTGCTTTCGAACTGCTAGGTTGGCAGAAGCTGGGACAAGTCACGGGAGCTCACCCCGTTACGCGGCACTAGGGATTCGAACTACTGCACTGCCGACCTTTCGATTGACAAGCTCAGCGTCTTAGCCACTGATCCACTGCATCCCTTTTTATTAGAGATGTCATATTGGCACATCTGGGAAAACCTGAACCTGAAAGCTTCCAGGTTTTCCCCACCCAAAAGAAAGTCCAAGTCCCTTCCCCCTGCACCCACATGTCCATCACATGGTCCAATAATCAATACACCATCCCAACTGGAGATGCCTCCCAATCACACCACTCCAGGTGCAGGGCAGGATGTCCTTGATTCTCAGAGAAAGGAATGTTATTATGGCTAGATATCTCCCCAACTCCATGCAATCCCCTCTCCCAGTTTCCCACAGCACTAAGTGTGGCAGCTGTGAATGTCCAAAGTAAAAGATGGACTCCAGGGCTGAGAAAAAGAAGATTTTAACTTTTGTAGTAAGTAGTTTGTGACCACAAGTAAACATGGTGAAACTGTGGTCAAGATGGCCTATTTGGTTCTACACAGAAATAAATGCGAAGGGGGAAAAATCTTCTGTCCCAATCCTGCAAGAAATACCTCCTATAGCTTCCCAAACAATATTTGCAAGAAGAAGCAACACAAAAAAAACATATTTTTATTGAATAAACCCAGTTCCTATCTATGCTGAAAACTCAGAAGCAAATATTGATCTTTTAACACCTCGGTCAAGAAAAAATTATAGCGTGACCCCAAACAATATGGGATATTCTCTTTAACTCTGGGAAAATTAGTAGCTAAGGGATGATCAGAGTCCAATTAATTGATATTTAGTGCATGTTCCTGTGAATTTTAGTGTTTGAGCAGGCACGTCGGACTGCTGATTGAGACGCTGAAGAATAAAAGGAACATCAATGAAATAAGAGAATTAGCATTTTTTGCAATCTGTAAAAAAGAATTCCTGGTTAGAAACCTGTTCTGAATATTGTGGAACTGGTAATCTTTGTTTTTAATCTGATGGAAGGAAGGAAGATTTATTCCAAAGTGTGCATTTATATGTCTGGCTGCTCTGTTCTTCCCTTTCCTCTTGGGATTACACCCTCAATATTCTTCCTTTTTGTGGAAAAGAGGCCCCTGTCCTATTTCCATAATCCCGGCGATATTTTAAAGGCCTTATGATTTTTTTTTTTTTTAAACACGCGCTGTTATAAAGATGTATTCAGGAGAATGGTTCCTGCAACCTTAGACAATGACAGTTTTGGGGTATAATTGCTTTAATGTGGGCAATTAAGACTAAGTGCATGTAGTTTTAGTGACTGCCTTACATTCCCCTGGAACATTACAATGATCAATACCCATGATTTGTAAGTTGCTTCTTATTGATCGAATGGTAAAAATCCCTGACCTTCTTTTGAGGAAGCGATTTGCTAAATTATGACACCCCGTTAAGTCTTTCTCAGGTTCAGAGGTGAGGAGTAATGGCATAGCGGACTGGTATTGTGTGGGTGGAGGAGGTTGTGGTTAGGTGTGTGTATTTTGCCTGAAAAAAAATCAAGGTTTGCTCACTTCGCAGATCTTTCACATATGAATGGGTACCATCTAAATCCATTGCAGCTGGGCGGTTTTATACATTTGATAAATAAATACAATAAAAATAAACCTTCTTTGACTTGGACATGAATTTCAGCACCTTTTTGATGGTTGTGTCAATTTTGTTTCATACCTTAATTAAAAAAAAAAAAGAATGTCTACTTTGATGGACAAAAAAAGAAGAAGCTGGCTCGTGAATGGAACACCTAATCAAAAAAATTCCCTTTTTATGACCCTGTAATCCCTTAATTCAGGGTGACTAGATGGAGCTGAGCGTTTGCTGGCTGGATGCCCTTCCTGATGCCTATGCGGAGTTAGCAGCAGGTATTTTCTCTCGTCGGAAACTTTTTTTTTTTTTACTTTTTAGGCATTTTTTTACTACCGGTTCAGGCGAATAGGTAGTAAAAAATGCTTTAAAAAAGGGAAAAAAAGAGGCTCCGACAATCACAACTGTGCCACGCTATTACCAGAGCCTTTTTTTTCTTTTTTCTTTTTTAAAGCATTTTTTTTACTACCTATTCGCCCGAGCCGGTAGTAAAAAAATGCTTTTAAAAGGTTAAAAAAAAGGTTCCAATGATCGCGCGGCACAGCTGTGATCGTCGGAGTCTTTTTTTTTACTTTTTTAAAGCATTTTTTTATTACCGGTTCCGGCGAATTGGTAGTAAAATACCTAATGGAAGAGTTTACATCCTACAATGATACTTTTTATCACCAACAAACAACACCTGTCTATTCCAGATCCTTTGGAAAGACTCAATATGTCCAATCAAGGCTAAACATCTGGCTGACTAGCTAGAAACAACAACAATAATAATGTATGATTTTAGCATTGGGTTTATGGAATTCAAAACACTTAATCCACATATTTCTTTACCCCTAATTGCTTTGTCGTTTTTCAAGCTTATTAACTATGTCACTCGGATGACTTTTCCTCTTTCAGGCTCTAGCTATAATATTTAATATAAATGATCCTCCCTCATTTGCAAGTCTTTGAAGTATTCTTGAACGTTTAAATGATTGATAGGGTTTATTCACTCCAGAGTTCAAAGTTTTGATACAGGATTAAAACAACAATAATAACAAATAGTGACATTCGAAGATAAAAGATGACATCTCGATTAAAGGCAGAACAAATTGCTTGGCAGGGAATCAAAACTCTAATTTTCTATTTGGGATGATGTCCCCTTCTCTTGATCTGCAGGAGACAATGCTTGTGATAAGGAAGAAACAAGAGGTTCTTGGTTTACCTTCTGGAAATTGAGAATAATTTTTCATCCTGGAATTGATTGATCAGCTTTGGTCATGACAACATCGAAGTCAAATATGGTAGCCCGTACTCCAATTTGAATAAAATCAGTTCTGAGAAAATTGCCAGTGCTAGGAGATTAAAAAATATTTTTTAAGATAGATAGATAGAATTCTTTATTGGCCAAGTGTGATTGGACACTTGGCAAGGAATTTGTCTTTGGTGCATATGCTCTCAGTGTACATAAAAAGAAAAGATACATTTGTCAAGAATCATAAGGTACAACACTTAATGATTGTCACAGGGTACAAATAAGCAATCAGGAAACAATATCAATATAAATCGTAAGGATACCAGCAACAAGGTTACAGTCATACAGTCATAAGTGAGAGGAGATGGGTGATAGGAACGATGAGAAGATTAATAGTAATAGTAATGCAGACTTAGTGAATAGTTTGACAGTGTTGAGGGAATTATTTGTTTAGCAGAGTGATGGCGTTCAGGAAAAAACTGTTCTTGTGTCCAGTTGTTCTGGTGTGCAGTGCTCTATAGCATAGTTTTGAGGGTAGGAGTTGAAACAGTTTATGTCCAGGATGCGAGGGGTCTGTAAATATTTTCACAGCCCTCTTTTTGACTCGTGCAGCATACAGGTCCTCCATGGAAGGCAGGTTGGTAGCCATTGTTTTTTCTGCACTTCTAATTATCCTCTGAAGTCGGTGTCTCTCTTGTTGGGTTGCAGAACCAAACCAGACAGTTATAGAGGTGCAGGTGACAGACTCAATAATTTCTCTGTAGAACTGAATCAGCAGCTCCTTGGGCAGTTTGAGCTTCCTGAATTGGTGCAGAAAGAACATTCTTTGTTGTGCTTTTTTGATGACGTTTTTTATGTTGGGTGTCCATTTTAGGTCTTGAGATATGATAGAACCTAGAAATTTGAAGGTCTCTACTATTAATGTGCACCAACAGACATTAAAAATGGATGGGGCTTGAATCACAGGGTTGTGACTTCATCCTGACTTTTTGGATTCTCTCCCAGACACTCCTGGTACAAGTAAAAACAACACAAAAGTCTATGATAATGGAGGGTCTTGTTCCAGATTGCTAAATCAAAAATGAGCATTGGGCATTGTGTATTTCATGTTTAATTTAGCAGATAACTGGCAGGAGCAGAAGCTGAATCCCCTCCCCCACCCACTGGCCAAATAATTAAGATTGGGAACTGAAGTAGAGATAACTTTCAAGCTATCCGTGTGGGCCCGAAAGTTCAGGCTGTAAGATGACCAATATAGGAATTCACACAATCTCTCTTAACAAAACAACAACAGGCCTAGGAAATACAGTCAAGAAGGATCCATGACAGTGGTGGGATTCTACCGGTTTTACCCGGTTCGGGATTACCGGTAGCGGCAGTGGTGGGAGGCTCCGCCCACCACCTGGACGTCATCACGGATGCTCTGCGCATGGGCATAAGGCTCTGTGCATGCAAGAGGTGGCACATGCGCTCACATTTGCGAACTGGTAGCGAAGGTAAGTGAATACCACTACTGAGCCATGAATCTCTTCTTGGAAATATTTCTTCTCCCCCCACCAAATACTCACCTCAACAATGAAACTAGGCATGTTGCTCTTGGATGATCTAGCCCGTTTTGAAGACAAATTGCATCATTTAATCTCTCTCTGTGACATCTTGGTTGATCAAACAGTTGTCAAGCTGTTTGTGGTTCCAATGGCTATTAAGCATCTCTTCCCTGGCTAAATGAGTACATTTGCGATCTGCCCTCTAGCTATTCATAAATTGATATTATGTTGGTGAAACAAGACCTAGCTGAACGTCGCAGACTCCTGGGGGCTAAAAAAGACCTTTGAAGAAAATATTTCTATAGCGTTTTTGCAAACTTCTCCCCCCTCTTTCCCCCCCTCTTTCTCCTCACTCCCCCCACCCCATAACTCACTTCTAGCCCACAGGCAAAATACTTTACCATTATCTCCCTTGGAACACTCACTAAGTCTCCGCTATTTGTGCAGAGCTAAGCTTTTTGCGTTCCTCCGTGTGAGCTGGGGAATATCAGAAAAGTCACCCTTCCAGTTTATCAGCAATGCGAAAAGCTCCTCCGTAATGGTCAAATCTGCTTTGTGTGATACGTTATCCCATTGATATCCGGCCTTTCTGTTAATTCCAACATTCATACTTCAGACCATCATTAACATCGAAGCTAACATGAAAACCAGCCGTCACGGTAATTTGGCGCGTGAGATACAGTTTCATCACCTTCTTAAATACTGGGACCAAACATTCCAGAGAGTGGAAGATGTCCAGAAGAAGAAAAGCCTTCTCTTAAGACCTGATCATGGAGCCTCTTGGAAGGGGAGAACTTTCTCAGAATGGCCTATCTTGGTAATCTAGGATTAACTGCTGGTGAGATTTCAAGAGTAGGAGATGACCAGGCTGGATCTGAGGGTTGGGTCAAGTGAATCATTAGCCTGGAGTCCCTATGCTCCCAGAAAAGACCTAAGCCCAGCCCCCCCTTGAAGTCTACACGTTTAAAGGGCACTATACGATGGAACTGTAGAATTTGTCTTTCTGCTGTTTATCAGGATCTGGGTTAGTGAATATGGTTACCCCACTATCAGCAAGTATTGTTACACAGGCTGACAGTGGGTTAACTGTACTGAGTAACCCAGGCCCTGATAAACAGCAGAAAGTCAAATTGTTCCACTGTACCGTCAATGCCCTTTAAGCAGTGGTGAAATCCAATCACACTTGGCCTATAAAAAATTCTATTCTATTCTATTCTATTCTATTCTATTCTATTCTATTCTATTCTATTCTATTCTATTCTATTCTATTCTACTCTACTCTACTCTACTCTACTCTACTCTACTCTACTCTACTCTATTCTGTTCTAGGTCCCTTCCAACTCTGTTAATCTGTTAATCACGTAAAACATCCCTCAGGAATATAACTATTTGCATTTGCAAGACAAAATGGCTGTCCTCATGTCAAAAAGGCTTGGGTAGCCTTCTACTCTGTCTTAATTCCGAAGATGCTCATTCATCTCAAAGGAAAACATGAGTGGTACATATTTCAGTAAGCCAGAGGCCGCAAAGTTCGTGAATGAGCTGGGACTTCTTGATCTCCGATGCTAGCTTCGTGTTAGGTTGAGTCTTAATCCTCCTTCATCATGACACAGTTCACCTGATAACAACTTCCTTGCCGCTTACAAGCGCTTTGAAGATTTATTAGGTACTTGTCAGGCAATGTTTTGAAGGCAAAACCTTTTAACATAAACTCTGGGCCTGGATCTTTCATCTGAGGAAAAGTTTCTCGGAAAGACACTGATTTTCTTCAGCAACACAACAGGTCAGAAGAAAACAGAGTGAGATTTAAACATCCCATTCTTTTTAATTCTTTTTTTGTTTTAGAGTGAGCAATCCTCCCCAGTTGCTAAGTATTTCCTTTAATAATGAAATTACTAAGTTACGAAACTTTTTATTGAACAGTTTTTGTCAGATGTTATTGAGCAAACTAAAGCATTTGCTTTTTTTAAAAAAATTCTACATTCTTTCTTCATCCAGTAATTCAACACTTAAAGACTGTTTTAGACATACAGTCTGATTACTTAATGGTTGCAACATTGTGTAGCCAACTGAACATGTAATTTGCAGTGGAATGAGCTTCCCTGTTCAGCTGTAAGCTCTCAATTTGTATATGTGCCCTAATGCTTGATCAAGTATTTCTGTTATCTAGTATCTACCTACCTACCTACCTACCTACCTACCTACCTACCTACCTACCTATCTATCTATCTATCTATCTATCTATCTATCTATCTATCATCTATCTATCTATCTATCATCTAATTTCCATCATCTATGTATCCATCCATCCATCCATCTACCTACCTACCTACCTACCTACCTACCTACCTACCTACCTGAGATTCTTTTGCAATGTAGCCCATGTAAAAACATTAAACAAAGCACAATAACAACCATTTTGATGGATACATCCATAAGTTTTCAGCCAAGTCCTTTTTGTGCTGTGTTTTACTGGTATGTCCCCACTTCAACACTAAAGCAAAGGAATCTCTAGCAAATTTGTGGTGGGTGCAGTTTCTTGCTGATGAATCTATGCTCAATATCATAATCAAGAATATCTTTCGATTCTGCATGCAGAAATGTATCACTGGTCCAGACATGAAAAATTATAATTACAAGCATGCATGCAATGCCATCAGATTTAGAAATGTTTGTGTTTTTTTTTCTTCTCCTCCAAGGAGAAGGCACTGAAAACAAAGCAAAAATATCAGAAAAGCAAACTAACCAACCAACCGACCACAATCCAAAAACTGGGTAGCAATTTGGAGGGGGGGGATTTCTGAAATGTTCTTTTCTTGAAGGACATTACTTCAAATGTTTACACTTGACCGCTGTATACTAACTACTATTTAGAGGAACACAGAATATCCAAAGAAGGTGATTTTTAAATCCAGGTACATAACCATCAGCAGTTGCGTTGAAATTATAGGCTATATTCTTAGGTATTATTTATTTCCTCTCTGGGAAAGCCAATGATAAAACTCTTTCATGTTACCAAAATAAAAGTTCAAATCTCTATACTTAACCTGTCCAAAGTAGAAAAGCTAAATTCTACAAAGTTATAATTTATATTTTTGCAGGGAACAGTCTGATCTCTGTGTTGTTTTTGCTATAGACTATATTACTTCATGATAGCAACAGCTTCTTATGTCCAAATTATGGCTATTCAAAAATGTCCATTCTATTTTTGAATATACATTTGCCGTCACATCTGAAAAATATATGCATTCATTTCTATTAGAGCTCTTGGGATATTTAAGAGAAATGAGGAGGTATATTCACATATAGCCTGAATGCAGTGTGCAAATCATGGAAAATCTGACTCTGAATTATGTGGTTGGTTTGCAAATCAATCATATCCAGCAATTAAAGGGAAGTTGAAACCCTAATCCAATTCAGCCTGGAAATTTACACTGAATCATTGGACTGAGTCAACTGAATTTGGAGTTCTGGATCAATCCTGAAAAAGCTGTTTGGTGCACACGTGGAAACATCCACATTGATTTAAAAGGGATTTAATTGGTAGAATGCAAATGCATATATGGATTTAATCTGAAAATTTGGATTGATTCTGAGTCTCAATCGAATTGCCTAGTAACTGAATTTTCAAACAAAGTATTTGTCAGGCCAGCCATGCTGTCTGGGGAATTCTGGGAGTTGAAGTCCACAGGTCTTCAAATGGCCAGGGTTGGACATCCCTGGTTTAGCTCCTTTATGCCATTTATTTAGACATGATAAATAGTATTTGTTTAAACTCACAATCAAGCATGTGAACAACTCACATGTGATTAGTATACTGGATGATTAACCACTATGCTACTCTGTGGGAAATTGGGAGGGGGAATTGTATGGAGCCAGAGTGATATATAGTCACAATAACATTCCTTTCTCAGAGAGTCAAGGACATCTTGCCCTGCACCTGGAGGGCTGGAACTGGGAGGCATCTCCAGTTGGGATGGAGCTTCGATTGGACCATGTGATGGACATGTGGGTGCAAGGGGAAGGGACTTGGACTTTCCTTTGGGTGAAATTCACTTAACACGCAAAGACCAGGTCCAACACACATAACAATCCCCAAACACACTCCCACCCACCACAATTCCTCACCCCTAAACCACCCAAACATCCACACAACAGTAATACAATCGAAACTTTAGAACATATCTGTTCTGACCACAACAAGATCTTTCAGAGATGTGTAACAAGGAATTACACTTGCAACTAATTCAACTATTAATTGAACTGCCTGTCTGTTCAGACCGATGGCATTTAGTATCTTTCCCCCTAAAAGATAAGCCGTCTGAAATCACCTGTACAATAGCTAACTTTCTGGGATTTTATTATATTCCGATTTCTGAAATTGTACTGGGTTCTTTAAACATTTATGATCTGGCCTTAGATTGTAATCAAATGTTGATTTGAGCTGTGCAATTTCTGGGTCTGTCTGACCATCGGGATGAATAAACCCAGGTGAGCTCCTCATCCTTATTCACCTAGGGATCTCAACATATATTTTAAATAAAAATGCAGCTCTGAGTTCCATGGATTGACGGATTGTTTGTATAAAAACAGTACCATGCTGCATTCAATGCACCACAGATAAAGCCAGAAAAGTCCATTTTATTGATCTTGTAAATTACATTCTTAGCTGTATCTCAGTTTCACAGAAGGAAGGCTGGAATAGGGTGTTGAAAAAATCATAATAATTCCTCCAAGACATTGCGACGTAGAGATCCTGGCTTTTATAGACCCTATAGCCCTAATTCTTTTGCTTATTTTATCATTCCAGAGAGATCCGGTGTAAGCGTCCTGGGATTTTATTCAGGGTCACTGTCATGAAATAAAGCAGAGTCCCAAATATTGCAAACGTGTGATGACTCCATCTTTTCATTTAACATAGGAAATTTTCAAAATGGTGCACATCGCGAAACCATTTCCAGATGATTTTGCATTCGCTCCATATAGTCACCCTAAAAATGTGATGTGTGTGTGTATCTCTCTCTCTCTCTCTCTCTCTCTCTCTCTCTCTCTCTTCTCTCTCTCTCTCTCTCTCTCTCTATCTATCTATCTATCTATCTAATTCTGTATATCTATCTACAGTATCTCTCTCTCTAATTCTCTCTCTATCTAATTCTCTATCTATCTAATTCTCTATCTATCTATCTATCTATCTATCTATCTATCTATCTATCTATCT
>NW_026844084.1:4095936-4182150 GCF_029531705.1 Pantherophis guttatus | reverse complement strand
TATCTATCTATCTATCTATCTATCTATCTATCTATCTATCTATCTATCTATCTAATTTTTTGCCTGTTGTAAACAGAGTTGTTCCAAAAGTGAAGCACCTATTCTCCTCTGTAATATTTCAGAGATAATGTTCTTTTCACTTTTTTTTCTCCTTTCTTTTTTAATGCCTTCTCTGATCTGTTAATCATGCATCACAAATTGGTCTGGAATCCGTCTTCCCAGATATTGGATGAAGGCACCCAGCATAGTTTTTTTCTTCTTCTTTTTTTCCTTTTTTCTTTCTTTTTTTTTTCTGAATGGCAAACACACTTCAAGAGAGATTTGGCAGGAGCTTTGAAAAGCAAACACTATTTTACTTGGAAAATATTAATAACCTTTATGACACCTGCCTTTTGATCTTAAGAGAATCATTAGATGGCTTGCACAGCTGAAGCCTTTGTGGTGCCTTTTGAGCAACAAAAGGGATTAATAGATGATCAGAGGGTTTCTTGGGCTCGGCTGGCTAAGGAGCAGGCAGGGATGACAGCGGCTACAGGTGTTTCTCTAAGGCTCTCACGAACTGATGAAAATGGTCTCTTCGGCCTGGCCCAAATTGTCCTCCTGGCACCTGTCAAGACTTGCTTCAACAACCATCTTTGAATGTTGACCCCACCCCCCCAAAGGCAACTGGTGGCGTGGATTCAATATATGTTCTGCATCTAAGAAAAGGATGTCTAAAGTGGGTTTTTCCTTCCAAGAAGAGAACAGGACTGATCGAGTAATAACCTCAGACCAGGGGTGAAATGCTACCCGTTCACACTGGTTCCAGCAAATTGGTAGTGATAAAAACTACCGACTCGGGCGAACTGGTAGTAAAAAAAAGCTAACTGGTATTTCTGACGATCAGCTGTGCTGCATGGTTTATATTCACTAGAAAGCAGGAAATCCTGCTTTCTAGCGAAGCTAAATCACGCAGCACAGCTGTTCTCACCCCTAGCTGTTCTACTTACCTTTCCAAGCCTCCTTTTTCCATGCAAAGTGTGCATTTGGTGCGCATTGCACCAGCGCACACAGCATGCTTTTGGTGTGCACTGTGCATGTGTGTGCACACAGTGTGATTTTGGCATGCACTGTACAGGCGCGAGCAGCGAACCAGTGGCAATCCGCGGAGGATTTCACAACTGCCTCAGACTGTCAACCCTGGAGCCATCTTTGAACGTCTTCAGGGTTGCCACAGCGAAGCTGGATAGAGCTGTGGGAAAGGGAGAGCGGGGAGTAGAGATAGCTGGGGAAATATGCAGTCAAAATAACATTCTTTCTTCTGGGAACCAAGGACATTCTCACCAGCACCTGGAGGGGCATGGATGGGCCATCTGGGGCTGGGAGGGGAATTTGATTGGGGCAGTCAGAATTTTTACTACCAGTTCTCCAAACTATTCAAAATTTCCACTACCGGTTCTCCAGAACTGCTCAGAACTTGCTGAAACCCACCTCTGCTGCACGGCCCCTCTTTTCCTCTTTAGTGCACCCCTCTTTCTTTCTAAGGGACTAGAGCCCAAAATATATGAAGAACAGTTGCGGGAATACGGTATGTCTAGTTTATGAAAAGAAGGACTAGGGGTTACATGATAGCAGTGTTCCAATATTTCAGGGGCTGCCACAAAGAAGAGGGAGTTGAGCTATTCTCCAAAGCACCTGAAGGCAGGAGACGAAACAATGGGTGGAAACTAATCAAGGAGAGAAGCAACCTAGAACTAAGGAGAAATTTCCTGATGGCAAGAACAATTAATCAGTGGAACAACTTGCCTCCAGAAATTGTGGATGCTCCAACACTGGAGGCTTTTAAGAAGAGATTAGAATTAGACTATTATCTGTCTGAAATGGTATAGAGTTTCCTGCCTGATTTGGGTTTTGGATTAGAAGAACTCCAAGGCTCCAACTCTGTTATTCTCTTATTGAGTATTGAGGCGAGTCTTCCTCTTGTAATGAGAATCTCTCCATCCACCAGTTCCAGGAGAAGAATAAAGAAAGAAAAGAAAGGATATGGCACGAGAGCTTGAATTTGCTCTCAGGGCATCCAATCCCATTTTGTTTCTCGTGTGGATTTTCTGGAGTCCCTGCATTGCAGCATCCCTTAAGAACGTTATTGCGGAGAAAACCGGAGCTTAACTCAGAATGCAGATTTGTCTCATTTGCATTTTTGAAGCCATGGGTGAACCGCAGGGCACTTCAGAAAGTCACCCTTGTTTTCAAATTTGGGAATGCCGTTCCTGGAGCAAAAGAAAGATTTGCAAAAGGCATCTAAGACATGGGAAATTAAAGAAGGGTGCCTGAGTGGAATAACAGAATTACAGAGTTGGAAGGGATCTTGGAAGTCTTCTGGTCCAGCCCTCTGCTCAGGCAGGACACCCTGTACCATTCCAGACAAATGGTTGTCCAAACTCTTCTTGAAAACCTCCACTGATGGAGCACCCACAACTTCTGAAGGCAAGCCATTCCACTGATTAATTATTCTAACTGTCAGGAAATGTCTCCTTAGTTCTAGTTAGGATTCCTCCTTGATTTGTATCCACCCATTGCTTCTTGTTCTGCCTTTGGTGCTTTGGAGAACACTGGGTGAAGGTTTATTCAACAACATAGAATCATAGGGTTGGAAGAGACTTTGGAGGCCTTCTAGTCCAACCCCCTGCTCAAGCAGGAGACCTTCTACCACTTCAGACAAGTGATTGTTCAATCTCTTCTTAAAAACTTCCAGGGATGGAGTATCCACAACTTCTGAAGGCAAGCCGGTCCACTGCTTGATTGTTCTCACTGAGAGGAAATTCCTCCCTAGTTCTAGATTGCTTCTCTCCTTATTTAGTTTTCATCCATTGCTTCTTGTCTTGCCTTCTGGTGCTTTTCTTAGTGGATGAAGTTCCTGGCCCACTGAAGTTGTCATTGCTAAAAGTTGCCTAGCTTAGAAATGCACAAAAATGCATTGCATGTCTGAAACAGGAGTCACTCGTGCCAAATTTAAGACTAGAAATAAAATAAGACGGGCTCCACATTCACTACTTGGAAGAAAAGTAAAAAGAAAATAAATATGGTTTCTCTATCATAGGAAAACGCACATAACTTTATGCCCAGGAAGAAAAGAAAGAGTGGACATGCTGTGCAAGTAACCTTTCAGTGTTATTTATGCCATAGAAAAGCCACACAAGGACCCTTGAAAAGATGTTTCCTTTTGCGGCGCCATCTTGAAAAACCCTCAAGGAAATGCCATTCAGCATTGTCCTTCCTTCTGTCCTTTCACCTCACTAACACCCAACTTTGGTCCACCTGTTTTTTGGATTCTCCAGTATAATTCGAACAAACAGGTCACAAAGCATTTGGCAGCAATTGTCTGCTGATAAAACATTATTAGAAGCTAAAATGCGAGTAGCGAGTGAAAAGAGAACCCTGACATTTAGAGAAGGCAGAATAAACAGAGTTGGAAGGGATCTTAGAGGTCTTCTAGTCCAACCTCCTGCTTAGGCAGGATACCCTGTACTATTTCAGAGACGTGGTTGTCCAATCTCTTCTTAAAAATCTCCAGGGATGAAATATCCACAACTTCTGAAGGCAAGATATATAGATCCTATGGGTCTTCTATCAAGTAACATCTATAAATACAGGTAATTCTTGACTTATGACCACAATTGAGCTGTTACTAAGTGAGACATTTGTCCAGTGTTTTGCCTCATTTTATGATCTTTCCCACCACAGTTGTTAAGTGAGTCATTGCAGTCATTAAGTTAGGAATACATGGTTGTTAAGTGAATCTGGCTTCTCCATTGACATCCCCATAATTAAGGCAGGGAAGATAACGGAGAAATCTGGAAATTGAGAAAACAGAGAGATTTAGAGAGGTTCAGAGGTCCTGAAGAAGACTTTGGTATAGATGAGCTAACCTCAAAAGTGTCTGATGAACCAAATGGGACATTATAATATTTTATTCCAAAATAGAATATATATATTTTTCTGAGTGCCCTACCTCGAATAATGCACACCAATTAAAAATTACCATTCTCACACTGAAAACCCCTTAAGAGGTTTCAACAGAAGTGATGACCAGCATAGTCATTAGATGTACCAACTGGGCACAACCAGAATCTGAGTGACCCAACCTGTAAATTGGTGCCCTGGACTTTACCTCTGCCTGTCAATCAATTACAGACATCAATCATGGCCAGCAAACGCCTGCCTCAGCAGAGCGAATGGCTTAAATCACAACTGTTGAGTTAATACTTTTCATACTGGAGACCTTAAAAAGCTCCTTTAGGGATTCTTCTCCATTATTGCATCAAAATTAATGAGATCTTAAAGCATGCACTATATCATTTGCAACATAATACTCTGCTAAATGGAAAACATCAAAATTGAGCATAATTTATTGCTATTTACATTCGCTTGTTAATTAGCAGTCCTCAGCCATGATCAAGTAATTGAGGAGAAAGGTTTTTTAAGCCAAGTTCCTTGGAAGAGAGATTAGGGTTTAAAAAGCATGCCTCTCGCTAATTAACACAGGAGAATGTAAGTACATATATCCACGTTGGAAGTAGGAGCGTAGAACTTGAAAGTAAACAAAAACACAATTTTATGAACTCAGAGAAGATTTATTTCTCATGTTGGAAATTGTCAATGCAGTGGGACCATTACGTTCCCTCATGTTTAATTCTGCATCATATTACAAAGCTTGACTTGGATCGGTTATTCCTGTTTACCTCACAAAGCTGTGGTGAGGAACAGCTGAATTTGGCCTGGGAGATAGAGAGTGGAAAATGTGGGCTATATAAATCCGTATCTAATATACCATTCACACCAAAAGCAGGGAGATACCCTAAAATAGGGTAAAAAAGAGACTGTTACAAATAAACCATAGCTGCTATTCAAATGTGAGATAGTTGTCCACTTTCTAAACATCTAACCTCGTGATACTAGAGAGAATTATTTAATAGACCTCTGGAATTAACCTTCCTCTCCCCGCCCCCCCAATGTTCTTCCTCTATAGACATGGCTTCTGTGTTGTTGTTGTTCGTTCCAAGAGAGGCTTTGAATTTATTTGCAATTTATTTGCATATCTTTTTAAGCCTCTGTAGCTTCCATGAGTGGCCCTATCTCTCCATCCTTTTGGGAGACATTCCCTTATGACATTTGGGATGTCTCCAAAGCACCCGAGGGCAGGACAAGAAATAATTGGTGGAATTGTCACGTGCTGGGGAAATCAGGAGATTCAGGCAGTTCAAATGAGTGTAAAGATTTATTGCAAGCTTCAGCTCTCTACAAACATCTTACCAACTCAAGGTCAAGGGCAATGCGCGGGAGATAAGAGAAGCATTCAAGGTGGGATGGACTTAGATCTCTTGAAGATGCTCAGGGACTCGTGACTTATGACACATTTGATACCCTCCTCCTCGGGCTCAGCCTGGTCTTCTCTTCCAGGAATATCATTAAAGAGAGATCCAATGTAGAACTAAGGAGAAATTTCCTGACAGTGAGAACAATTAATCAGTAGAACCACTTATCTTTGGAAGCTGTGAGCGCTCCATCACTGGAGTTTTTAAGAAGAGAGTGGACAACCGTTTATCTGGAATGGTATAGGAACTTCTGCCATGGGCAGGGGGTTGGTCCCTTCCAACTTTATTGTAATATATGTTTTTCTTTGGGCTACACAGAAGAACGCTGCAGAGAGGATTATCAGGATACTAATCTGTGATTCTTGACTGCTGCTAAATAAAATTAGTGCTTGGTCCCAGCAGGAATGCTCTTTTTTGATAATTCAGTTCAATTCTAATGTCACTCTCATAAAATAGAAGGAAATTGGTTGTCTTAAAGAAAGGGCCAAATTGGATTTGTACAGTGTGCCAATGCTATTGATCTAGGAAGATTTATTTATTATTTATTAAATTTCTACACCATCCATCTCACCTAACAGACTCTTAGTGTAACTTGGTATATACTATCACTTATAACCTAGTGTAAGTTTTCTTGGAAGCTTAGGCTCTCTGAACTAAGGCAGTATATAGAACTATAACAGGGACTTCCGATCTTCACAATCTTTAAGACTTGTGGACGTCCACTCCCAGAATTCCTCAGCCATCCAGTCTGGTTGGGAAATTCTGGGAGTTGAAGTCCACAAGTCTTAAAGATTGCAAAGATTAGAGGCCCCTCAACTATAACCTAACTTCCAATGCTTGAAATGGGACGTTCGCATCGCACCTCAAATAGAAGACGGGGAAATAAAACAGATCAGAGAAATAGGGTTTTGCAACCAAAAGCATCTAGACAAAACATGATTAATGCTAACAACGTCTGGATTGCGCACTCAACTGAGATAGGAGTCAACATGTTTGGTAACATCAAACAGAATCTGATACCTGAAAATATAAGAAGATTAACGTTTATAGTGATCTGTAGCTTTGCCTGTTCCAAGGAGACAAAGAGACACAGCCAGGAGGGACGTTTAAATAATAAATTGGCACTGAAAATCTTCCCTGGCGCTTAACAAAATCTGGCATTATATATAAACTCTTACTTGAGTCCCCCTTTTTTAAAAAAATAATTAAACCTTTGACTATTATCAGCCTAGAAACATGGTCTACAATGTTAACAGACAAAACAAGGCGAAACGTGAGTTGTTACAGCATGCCTCAATGAGACAGGTATACCCTACAGCACAAAACTGATGTCAGGATGCCTGCTGGAGGAAAAGGGCTGGGTTAGTGGGAGACAGGATGGAAGTGACATTTTCAACTATTAAATTTTGCTTCTGCAACAACATTCACATTTGAATGTGGGTTCTTAACAACAGTGTTCACAAACAGGGCATTCTGCAAGAGAATTGCTGCTGTTAAAGAATTTAGCGGAAGGATTTCTGCCTGCGTTAGATTTCCCCAATGGATGTTTCAACCATGATTCAGCCAGTAACCTTGACTATCACTAAGTGTTGTATATTTTTATCCTTGATGAATGTATTTTAATTTCCTTATGTACACTGAAAACGTATGCACCAGAGACAAATTCCTTGTGTGTCCAGTCACACGGCCCACAAATAATTCTATTATTCTATTCTATTCTATTCTATTCTATTCTATTCTATTCTATTCTATTCTATTCTATTCTATTCCATTCCATTCCATTCCATTCCATTCCATTCCATTCCATTCCATTCTTCAAGTGTTGCCACAGAAGAATACGTCATTCACCCTTGTGAAATTAAAAGGGAAGGCCATCTCACAAAAGCGATCATCATCAATTAATTCTACGATCCTACGCACAGATATTTGGCAACACTGGACTGTCTTATATCGCTCTTCAACTTCTATAAGTATATTCTAGTGAACGAATGAAAAAACAACAACAACTCACAGTATCCAATTTTCACTGCACCCAGCCTCCCTCCCTTTCCCAAAGACCCGTAATAACTTCTTCAAAAACAAAAACAAAAAAAGAATCGCAAACATGGTGCCAAGATGCTTCCACAAGCCTCTGTCTACCCAATTTGGCAACACCAGAGTATCAATTGAATATAACCTTGCTTTGTGCACAGCTGCTGGAAATTACCATTCTGCTTAGAGATAATTGGCAATTAGTTAAACAACACTCATTAAACTCTTTTCTCCTGGCTCCGGCTGGTACAAGTCAATCTTTCAAAATTTAAATGAAAGCAAACTTTGTACAAACTTGTCCCAGTCTTTCTCTCCTTCTCCTTCTCCTGCTTCCTCTCCCATTTCTTTAAAGACATTATCAGGAGACCTACCACTGGTGCATTTCTTTAAAAGCAGCAAGGATGGAGGAGAAATCCAGCAAGCTAATAATATATTTGCAGAAAGAGAAATTACAGGTAGTTGTCCACTTACGACAGTTCACTTAGTGACTTGTCCAAAGTTACGACGACACTGGAAAAAGTGACTTATGACTGTTTTTCAAATTTATAACCATTGCAGTATGTCTAACCTATCAACGAGAAGGATTAGGGGAGACATCATAGCTGTCTTCAAGAAGAAGGAGGAGGAGGAGGAGGAGGAGGAGGAGGAGGAGGAGGAGAACGAGAAGGAGGAGGAGAAAGTGAAGGAGAGAAGGAGGAGGAGGAGGAGGAGGAGGGGGAGGAGGAGGAGAGGAAGAGGAAGAGGAAGAGGAAGAGGAAGAGGAAGAGGAAGAGGAAGAGGAAGAGGAAGAAGAAGAAGAAGAAGAAGAAGAAGAAGAAGAAGAAGAAGAAGAAGAAGAAGTTGACCTATTCTCCAAAGCACCTGAGGGCAGGACAAGAAGAAAATGATGGAAGCTTGTTGAAGGGACATCAGACAGAAGAAGAAACTTTCCAGGAACTTCAACTGGGGTTTTTGCAATGGAACACTTAAATTTTCTCCCTTTCTGAACTGTTCCTGCTCTTGAGGAATCCATTAGTCAAGAATGATCTAGTATTCACCAGGAATTCTCTTTCCAAGTGAGCCTATCTTCTTTAGATAGACATCAAAAGAGACATATATTGCCATTTTCTTCTCTATTCTGGGTTAGAGAGCCTTTTTGATGATGGTTTGGCAACAGAGGAAGAATGCTCTACAGCGCAAAAGAACAACTATCGCAAGTATAGCAACACAACTTGCAAAACCTTTCAACGTTACACCCATCCATTCTGCCTACCTTTGATCTTGCCCACATGGTGCTATTTTCCGAACCTCCAATGTTGCATTGAGTCACCTGGCTATGATGCCTGGATCTCTGGAGACTCCTGCAGGCCAGCAGACCATATAATCATATTACGCAGTAAAGGAGAGTTTAATGGACCTAGGGGGAACATAATTGTGGAATTCAGCAGAATCCCTGCAGTGAATGTTGAGTAGGGGAAAAGCCATTTTCACAACCCTAAGAATAACTTATGGCAGTTTACTAACAGTGTAAATAATATTTTATTTACAGCAGTCAAACTGATAGTGTGTGGGCTGCCTAAAGTCTCCCCCTACTGGTTAGCTAATACCATTTTCAGCACAGCTAACTAGTTAACTCTGGAACCCAATTACAACTTCCTTCCTTCCTTCCTTCCTTCCTTCCTTCCTTCCTTCCTTCCTTTCTCTCTCCCTCCCTCCTCCCTTCCCAATTTCTTTTTATATTCTTCTTTCCTCTGATCTTTCTTCCTTCCCTTCCTTCCACCTTATCTGTCCCTTCCTTCCTTCCTTCCTCCCTCCCTCCCTCCCTCCCTCCTCCCTTTCCAATTTCTTTTTCTGTTCTTCTTTCCTCTGATCTTTTTTTTTTTTTTTTAAGAATCTACTATCCATGCTTCTGTTTATTTGGAATATCAGCCAAAGCAGTTACAAGCTGTTGGTCTTTCACAGGAGCTTGACGTGGTGTGTTGATAAATTAGAATGGCAAGAATGCAGACAATGTGACACTGGTCTATATCAACAAATGCCAGGCCACAGACACTCATTTTGGGTCAGCTGCCTTCTGTCATCTCCCAAGAACCTTTGACTGTCTTTAAAGAACTTCCTTTTAATGCATATAGTCGCCCAGTTCCACCAAAAACACAAGCAGAAACTGACTTTGGAGGAGGTACAATTTGACACCTTTGTAATTGCAATGGGACGAAGGAACAGGAGAAAGAGACATAAAAGAAATCTGAAATCTGGAACAAAAATGTAATCTGAGAAAGTATCTCAGACAGGATCTGCCACAGTTCTTATACAGGTAAAAGAAGAAAGAAAGTGTATTTAGAACTGCAGGATACTATTACTCTAAACCTTGTAATAAAAATAATATTGATAACTTCAGTTTTCTACTCTGGTCTACCTTGAAAAGTTGGCAGTAATACAAATACATCAGCTTGAAATATAGCCCAAATTGTTTTGTTCTTTTTTTTTTTTTTTTTACAAAAAAAAAAGTTTATAATATAAAATGCAAAAAATACAAAAACAAATAGGGAAAACAGAGGAGGGAAAGGAGAAGGGAAGAGTGCCGAAAAGAAGGGAAAAGGAAGGGAAAGACGCTGACTTCTGACTCCCTGTGGTGCAGTATAATAAGATAGTAACATCCAACTCAGAGGTGGGTTTCAGCAGGTTCTGACCAGTTCTGGAGAACTGGTAGCAGAAACTTTGAGAAGTTCGGAGAACCGGTAGTAAAAATTCTGACTGGCCCCGCTCTACGGGTGGGTTCTACTTACCTTTACTACTGGTTTGCAGTGGGGCCGCGCACCCACACACGCACGCTCTTCTGTGCAGAAGCATTCTGATGACGTCGGAGTTGGTGGGCGGAGCCTCCCGCTGGTTTTACTACCGGTTCTATAGAACCGGTGCGAACCAGGGGCAACCCACCACTGCCCCGCCCCCATCTATTCTCTGCCTCCCGAGTCCCAGCTGATCGGGAGGGAATGGGGATTTTGCAGTATCCTTCCCCTGCCATGCCCACCAAGCCACACCCACCAAGCCATGCCACACCCACCAAGCCCCACCCACAGAACCGGTAGTAAAAAAATCTGAAAACCACTACTGATCCAACCTCAACCTTTTACTTTTACATAGCAGTATAAACTAGTCATTTCTATATCAATCTCATCGGTAAAACCCAAAATCAAAGTTTTATTTTCCCCCCACCTCAAGCACGAAGTCCAGAAGTGGTTTCCAAGTAAAATATAGTCTGAATTATTGAGTCGTTAGAACATAGAGCTGACTCTTTGTTGGGTGACCTTGAAGCTCCAACCACATACACACACACAGGACCTTGAGCTAGGAGGTAGGTTCTTCAGGAATGAGGAACCTACAGCTTTTTACAGGACATTGAACTTCAGCTCCTTTGGACGTCGTTCATGGCCAAAGAGGAGAAAACGGGTAGCCTAACAACCTATACAACCACTGTTTTTTCCCATCCCCAGTTTAATAAATGTTCATTTATGGGTGACTTCAAAGAGTTACTTGTACTTGAACCTACCAGAGAAAGCAGGATAGGCAAACCCAAACTTGATATAATGTGCGGCTTTTGTCTTTTGTTGTTCTAGGGCATTGCAATGTTGAAGCTATGGGGACGTAAGCATTCAGCGTCAACTCACCGAGGCCTGCGTTCTTTTCAAGACAAACAGAGCAAGACAGTCTCTCTGGAAACACGCTCAACCTCTTCCTAACAGAAACTTGGAACGTCTTTTGAAAGTGTCAGAACCCTCGAGACCGCAACTTTCTGGTTTTGGCTCTGAACAGCTCTATAAACTTGTAATCTGAGTGCACACCTAAACGTTGCTTTTTTATTTTTATTTTTTATCTTCCTGGATGTGTGTATAACCGAACAATGCTTTTTCCCCACTTGAAAGCTTGACATTTTGAAGTGCTGCTCTTTACATGAGGGGCTTGTTGCAGCGGGAAAGACATTTAGACTCTTATGGAATCCCATCAAGCAACCAACCTCTACGATTTCCCTCACCCACCCACCCCCGACACCCCCCAGGAAAAGTTTGCTCTCTATTTTTCAGACAGAATAGTATATTCAGACTCCAGAACTCTTCTCAGGTTTTAGGGCTTGGAAGTATCACATGTGCACTTGGCCGGTCGTGCATTTTTCAGAAATGGTTTTACTTGACGTGCGAAATCGAAATCCCCCCTCCCAAAGGAAGAAGAAAAAGGGAAGATCAGATGGATGTGGGGAAGGGGAGAAATCAAATCCTCCTTCTCGCACCTATGGGTGGCCTGTGTCTTGGGTTCTCTACCAGAGGCTCTTGTGGAGGGTTCCACGCAATAACTTAGCTACTCCTAGCCTTGCAATCTTCTGAATGGAAAATTCTGACCTTGTTCCTGAGCTCCTGTTGGGGCTTTTCTGCCAGCTTGGGAGTCACAGGCCTGAGTGTTCCTACCACCACTGGGAAGACTTTGGCCATGTATATGTTTCTCTGTGTGTCTGTTTTGTGTGTGTGTGTAAAACAAAAACTCTCTACACTTGCCAAGATTCTCCTAGTCCCAGCCATGCACATAGACACCAAGAACAGAATAACAGAAGAAGGAGGAGGAGGAGGAGGAGGAGGAGGAGAAGAAGGAGAAGGAGAAGGAGAAGGAGAAGGAGAAGGAGGAGAAGGAGGAGAAGGAGGAGAAGGAGGAGGAGAAGGAGAGAATGAGGAGAAGGAAGAAGAAGAAGAAGAAGAAGAAGAAGAAGAAGAAGAAGAAGAAGATTGTTGACCTATTCTCCAAAGCACCTGAGGGGGAGGAGGAGATGACCAGGGGTGGGCTTCAAAAATTTTAACAAGGGGTTCTCTGCCTGGTTGCTGGGTGGGCATGGCCATGGTGGGCGTGGCCTAGTCGGTCTCCTACAACATGGAGTGGGGGGGGATTTTTGCCTTCCCTGGGCTACGGAGGCTTTCCTTGAGCCTCCAGGAAGGCAAAAATGGTCTCTCCAGGCTCTGGAGACCCTCTGGAGGCCCGAAACAGGCCCATTTCTGGCCTTCCCGAACTTCCAGTAAGCCTTCTTTTCACCCTCCCCGAGCCTCTGTACGTTCCCTGCATTTACCTGCATCCAAAACGGGCTGTGTGGGGACTCCTGGGAGGGGCGGGGAGGAGTGGGAAGGGCCAGCCAGGAGTGGGATTTGGGGCTTCTCCGAACTACACAGAATCTTAGCTAGAGGTTCTCCTGAACCCCTATGAACCCCGAGCAGCCCACCCCTGGAGACGATGACCCTAGGGGTCTTCTAGTCCAACTCCCTGCTCAAGGACCCCCTATACCATTCTGAACCAATGGCTGCCCAATCTCTTCTTGAAAACCTCAATGATGGAGCACTGACAACTTCTGGAGGCAAGCCATTCTACTGGTTAATTGTTCTAAAGAACCATTCCAGAGCATTTGTTCTAAAGAACAACGGAGAGGCTTTTTAAGCAAATCCTCTTGCAAAATCATAAACCCTGTCTTAGGTATAAAGCACCCCTGCCCCAAAGCGCCATCTTTCAGCGATAATGGGCGATACAACTTTGGTCTCCGAGAAACAGGGAGCAATTCTTCATTTGAGAAGATAATACATGTATCTATCGCACTGAGCTCTGAGCACTGCAGAATATTAGAGAGCAAAAGTTGGACTGGGACATGTCAGTATAGATCTGCAATGATCAAAGGAAGAAGTCGCCTCTGGAGAGGTGAAGACTGGGAGAGATTGGAGGGGAAAAAAGGGGTGGGGAGATTCTGAAGAGCTTCCTTAATGTGTTTTCTCTATATATTCCCTTTCTAAACGGGTTTCGTCCTCCCTTAGAATTCGTCTCCTCCATATGGCTTCCCCAATAAATATTTTAAACATTTGTTGGAAAGAAAACAATTGTGCATCGCTCTTTGTGCCACGCCGTACAACTCATTTTTTATGCCCCTTGGGTAAAAGATGCTAGGCCCCCTTCAGAAAACCTGCCATATTTGTGTATTAATTGGTATGCATTGTTGTGTTTCACTGGGACTTATGTTTCCAGGGAGGGAGGGAGAGATACACACACACACACACACACACACACACACAGAGAGAGAGAGAGAGAGAGAGAGAGAGAGAGAGAGAGAGAGAGAGAGAGAGAGAAGGAGAAAGAGAATTAGAATTAGAATTAGAATTAGAATTAGAATTAGAATACCAGAAGAATATAAGCTAACGTTCTCAGATACCCTAAACGGGAGTCTGTAATATACAGTCTTGTAGATATATGCATTGATTGAATTTCAAAAGGTTGCAAATGATTAATTCGAGCAAGAATGATCGTTCTTGACTTGAAACCCCCTGGAGAAGAAGGGAGGAAGATGAGGATGTGTGAGGTGACAGCAAAAAGCCCAACTATCTATTTTCTTTGGACTTCAGTTGCCAAAGTAAACAGGGACCATCCATGACAGATCTTCCTAGATCGGTCTTCTTCTGACTGTCTATGGAGATTCTCAGTCAACCAGGTCATAGTTATCCCAAAGGTGCTTTTTCAAAAGGCAACTGGACTTTGTTTTTCCTTGAAGACATTTTGCTTTTCACCCAAGAAGCTTCTTCAGTTCTTGACGCAGTCGAGTCAGAATTGAAGAAGGTTCTTGGATGAGAAGCGAAACATCTTCAAGGAAAAACAAGGAAGTCCAATTGCCTTTTGAAAAAGCCACCTTTGGGTCTTCTTCTGACTGACACCTTCCAGATGCGTTGGGACTGAATTACCCAGAATTCCTTCAGGAGCAGTGGGCAGCTCGGAGGGAATGATGTTTCCCCATCTTTTAATCTCACTTTTCTCCTTGGTAGTTCCTAGATTGTTGTCTGGTTTACAGTAGCCAACACTCAGATAAGCAGAGATTAACACCAGACAAAAACTTAGCAGAAAACAATACCCTAAACAAGGAACTATCACGAGAAAAACCACACGCCCCACCAACAATGGCAAGCAACTGTATATAAACAGGGAGCAAATCCCCATGCACAGCAGCTCTGATGATGTTACATAGTTGGGTAATGAAACTTTTGCATGCAAACATCCAAGCTCAGAGAGCACCAAGGACTTTCCAGTTCATCCCTGAGCTACAGATAATCTCTTCTATTGGTATTACCTAAATCCTCTCAATGCTTTGACCTTGTACATTATTTAATATGTACTTCTCTACTATCATAAACTCCTTTCAGCATATAATACTGTAGATTCACGTGAATCTCAGGGTGCGATACACCCAGAAGACAAAATAACTATTGAAGGCCACTTCATTTTCTTTTGGGCCCTTTTTGCAATTAAAGTGTCCGATGAGATTAGCCAATGTGGCTTGAGCAACCCGGAGTAGAAAAGCTAAGCTGGGTTTCCATGCCTACAGCTTCATCATCTCCTCAACACAATTCACAAGAAAGCACCGGGGTTCGAAGTTCATCATAATTAGTCATTTAACAGCTGCTCTGCAAAAATACAGAACAAGGTGGAAAGAATCAAAGCTAAAAGCCATGTGGCTGATGGGTCAGCAGTTGGCTAAATCACCTTGCAGTGCAGAAGACCGACAAGGTCCTCATGTGGCATAAATCAGAGAAGCTCGACGGATTTATGGATGCTAGAAGTTTGGCCACTCGACACCAATGGAGCCAAGCCAAGTTCTATTGATCGGTAAGGGTGGCTACAAATTGGACACCTCAGAAGCATTATCTCTTTTGCACTACATCAATATCTCTGGGCTTTATATTACAGAGTGGACAGACACAGATTGACCTTCTGACCGATTTTTTTTTTTTTTTTGAATGGAGTGCTCTACAAGCTCCCATTTTGCAATAATGTCTTCCAAAAGAGGGCTGTGTTTTCACAACCTTTCAAACACAGGACTAGCCTGTAGAAGGTAGAGCATCTTAGTTCTAGTCTTTGGACCTGTCTCAAGATTCTAGTACTGCCAAAACATTGGTCCAATATCCTCCATTCTCAACTGATTGATTGATTGTATAATTTATAAAGCCACTTAATAACAGGGTGATTCTCTGTGGCCAATAGAGAAGATGTAAGGGGAGAGTAATAATTTCCTTCCTTCCTTCCTTCCTTCCTTCCTTCCTTCCTTCCTTCCTTCCCTTCCTTCCTTCCCTTCCTTCCCTCCCTCCCTCCCCCCTCCCTCCCTCCTCCCTCCCTCCCTCCTTCCTTCCTTCCTTCCTTCTTCCTTCCTTCCTTCCTTCCTTCCTTCCTTCCTTCCTTCCTTCCTTTTTTCTTAGATTTGTCTTCTGTCCATCTCAATTTGTAAGTAGCAAGTTCATAAATAATTTTCTTACAGTCTATAAGATAATGTCCCTAGCACCCATGATGTGGGTCACCCAGGATGTCTGATCATTCATGTACAACAAGATGGGAAAATCCATGACTTTCTAAAAATTATTCAAGTGTTTCAAACCCACAAGTTAAATCTTCAATGAGCCACCTCCGAGTGTCTTCTACCTCCTTGTACCTAACATTTGGTAGAATCTTGAACATTGTTTGCTCTGTGATTCTTCTGGTCAAAATAATAACTTGGGATCAAAAGGAGAAGACGACTGATTACTTTTGCAACTCTTTCTCCAATAGCTAGAAATTTTCTCACCTCTTTGCCTTTGGATCATGAGTTACATCCAATGGAGGTGAGGATCTGGATTGGACTTAGTCACGGAGTCCCTCATTTATTTATTTATTTATTTATTAATCAAATTTCTATACCGCCCTACTCCCGAAGGACTCAGGGCGGTGAACAGCCAAGATAAAATACAGATAATACAAATATTAAAAATCCCTTAAAATTATTAAATATTTTGGCCGAAACACAGATTAAAACACCCAATTTATAAAATCACGAATTAAAAAATTTAAAAGAGGAGAGTTAGGCCAGGCCAGCCTGCTGAAATAGAAAAGTTTTGAGAGCACGGCGAAACGTGCGCAGGTCCGGGATCCTCCGTATCTCTGGGGGGAGCTCGTTCCAGATGGTAGGTGCCCCCACAGAGAAGGCTCTCCCCCTGGGGGCCGCCAGTTGACACTGTTTGGCCGACGGCACCCTGAGGAGCCCCTCTCTATGGGAGCGTACTGGTTGGTGAGAGGCTATTGGTAGCAGAAGGTGGTCTCGTAAATACCCCGGTCCGATGCCATGGAGCGCTATAAAGGTGGTAACCAAAACCTTGAAGCGCACCCGGAACACCACAGGGAGCCAGTGCAGCTCGCGCAGGAGGGGGGTCACATGGGAGCGCCACGTCGCTCCCATAACCACCCACACGGCCACATTCTGGACCAGCTGGAGCCTCCGGGTGCTCCTCAAGGGGAGCCCCAAGTAGAGAGCATTGCAGTAGTCCAAGCGGGAAGTAACAAGAGCATGAGTGACCGTATTTAACGAGTCATCATTATTAGATCTGGCCTAGGCTACTGTATAGACTACTGCAGTGATGGCAAACCTTTTCAGCACCTAGAAACATCGTGTGCGTGTGCTTGTTGGGGCCGCACTCCAGAAAAGCCGAACTTCCGGGTTCTAGTGTGCACGCATGTCCGATGATCACCTGGCCAGTGTGCATGCACAGTCTGGTTTTCGGCACTGCCGCATGCGCAAAGGGATCATGCGCTGGAAAAGCCGAATTTCTGGATTCTGGCACGCATGCGCACCCAACAATCAGTTGGCTAGCATGTATGCACACACTGGTTTTTGGCACTGCCGTGCACACAAAGGATAGCTAATCATCATGCGTGCATGCATGGAAGAAACCCAGAAGACAAACAGGTAAGGCTGCACATGCCGGGTGACCTAGCTTCGTGTGCCACTTTGGGCACGCGTGCCATAGGTTTACCATCATGGGCCTAGTACATAGGCCACTGTATTCTTGATCTGAATCAGGTGAATCCCAGGAAACCACACTGAACATCCAGAGACTTATCAATAATTCCTAATTTTTCCTTTGACACATGTCCTACAATATACTGGAGACCAAACAACGTGGTAGCTTCTGTGGCCCATAGCTTTCGATTTCTCCTTCAGGCTGTTTTTCTGGATGCAACCCCAAACTCCCCCATTAACCGCTGAGATCAGCAGTTCCTTAAAATTAAAACATTTATGGGAGCCACCAAACTACCACAGCCGGAGCTTTGAGTTTTGATGTTTACCTTGTTGAACGGCGGCAAGAAGCTTTTCTTGTTCTCAGTCCTTTAATTCCTTCATTTTTGCCTAAAGCAAGAAAAGCATTCAAACTGTCTCATTCTGCCAGGATGTTTGGCTTGGCTAAGCTGACATGGCTTTGTACAATATTCCCCCTTCCCCCCATGCTAGCTACAGGGCTAACTGATTTCGTGCATTCCACCAGAAAGGCTATTTTAAAGAAGAAGAAATAAAAAAACTTTACTCTATCTATCTATCTATCTATCTATCTATCTATCTATCTATCTATCTTCTATCTACCTACCTACTCTACCTACCTACCTACCTACCTACCTACCTATCTACCTATCTATCTATCTATCTATCTATCTATCTATCTATACTATCTCTATCTATCTCTACCTATCTATCTATCTATCTATCTACCTACCTACCTACCTACCTACCTACCTACTACCTACCTACCTCTACATCTATCTATCTATATCTATCTATCTATCTATCTATCTATCTATCTACCTACCTACCTACCTACCTACCTACCTACCTACCTACCTTTATCTATCTATCTATCTATCTATCTATCTATCTATCTATCTAACCTACCTACCTACCCTACCTACCTACCTACCTACCTACTACTATCTATCTATCTATCTATCTATTATCTATCTATCTATCTATCTATCTATCTATCATCCAAAGTACAGTGTGTGTGTGTGTATGTGTATAAATAACACACACATATAAACATACACACACACACCCCTCTCCTAGGGCACAAAGAAAAATGCATCTGCTGTGAACTCCACATAGGCATTAGGAAGGGCATCCGGACAGTAAACATACATACGGTATACATAGACACAGACACAGACAAATACACACACACACACACATACATACAGTGTATATCTATATCTCTATATCTCTATATATATATCTTAAGTGTTTTTCTATCGAAGCACCTGGTCTACCCCAACATGTGGGAGGGAGCATACTGCTTCCTTTTTGCCTTTCAGCTCCAATCCAGGAGCCCTCAAGCAGTCGCGGTGATGACAAACCATTTTATACCAAATAAATATAATTTATAGGATCCCAATGTAAGGTATGGGATGATTATTGTCAGCTGAGAATGTCAATATACCCCCTTCCCGGAGACTCTAAGTTTAGCGGCTGGCTTTGCAGACATTTCTTTAAAGTTGACTTAAATGTCAGGTGTCATTAGTGCTGGATGTTCAAAAGAGTCCTCTGGTGCGAGCATCTTCTGCGGCTGAGGGTGAAAAGGTCACAGGAACGCAGAGGCAGAATAAAATAAAATATAAGAAAGAATGGACGGACGGACGGATGGAGGATCCTGAAGAGAAATAATACGAAGCGGTGTGCATTGAGGGAAGGGAATTCACTTTGGTGACACACGGAGGAGCAACTGTGTGTTTCTTGAAACTTGTGGCTAACTCTCGTTCCTTCCATGTTGATTTTTTTTTTCAACCCCTTCTCTCTCTTAAAGGAAGTTAGTCTTCCAAGTTCAACACACCATGTGCGTCTTTGAGAGAAAGGAAAAATGAACTATATTGATCAGGCAATTGACAAATGCAATAGAAATTTTATATGGCTCAAGAGAGACCACTAAATAATTTAGAAGTGTGCCAAATATGAGTGACAGCCAGCAGCGGGGGGTATTGATTACTTTAAAAAAAAACTGAGAAAGGCTCCCCCCACCCCTAGTGCTGAAAGCTGGAAGGATAAAGGAAAGAGGTCGCAAACACAGAGAAAACCAGGAGCTCAGCTATTAAGGAATGTTGTGTAACCAGACACTGCCAGACCTGGAAACTGAAAACGTATTCAGGTAAAAAGTACCAGCTCCCTCCTCCACAATCAATAACACAACATCGAAACATAAAACGCAAGCTTTTGCTCTCCTTCCTAAAATTCATCTTAAGAGGTATTTGCAAGCATTGATTCAGGATGGCTTCCTAGAAGTCAGGTATATAGATATGTACATAATGTTGGTCAGGACTTTTGGCCTGGACTAGAATTTCAATGTAAGGTTCTTTTACGAGCAAGATGAGTAGGAAGTTCAGGATTCGCTTAGAGGGGCTACTTGATGGACATATGAACCAGGACACATCCTACTAACTGTAGTAGCTATTGAAGACAGATATCTAGAGTCCAACTCTAGTTTGTTCACAGTGGGCATAGCTGCTCTGTGTCAGCTTTGGTTTAATGCAGGGGTCTTCAAACTTTTTAAACAGGGGGCCAATTCACGGTCCCTCAGACTGTTGCCCCCCCCGGACCAGTTGTGTGGGCATGGCCAGGTGGTCATGTGACTGGGTGGGTGTGGCCAATTTAGCAGTCCATTAAACAATACACACAAATTACATTTAATTTGTTATGCTCCTGAGGATGGAAAGCAGGTTAGTGAAGGGATATAGCTGCCTTGGGGTGTGTGTGAGGGATTTCTGGTTTTTTTTTTTTTGTGTGTGTGTGTGTGTGTTTCTCTCTCTTCCTCCCTCTCTTTCTCTCTCTCTTTTTGGCCTCCCGAGACCTCCAGAAGGCGGGTGGGGGCCGGTGGGTAGGTGGGCCGATGTGGGCAGGGCAGTCTCGTGGTCCTGTGTGGGCCGGATTAATGGCTTCAGTGGGCCATATCCGGCCCACGGGCCATAGTTTGATGACCCTTGGTTTAATGTATTGTGCAAACACACAAAGTGATAAGGAACCGTAAGGGTTCTTCAAATACAGAGGGACATTTTTCTTTCCATTGCTCAAAATTCAACCCTTCCATCAGTTTTACTCCATGTTGGGGAAAAAACATTTGAAACAAATTACACGCACATGAAATTATTACACATGCACGTCATAATTAGAACAATAGGGAATTAGGAAAAATTAACACCCCCCCCAAACAGCTTTGCCTCCTGACTAATCAACCAACACTTTGCACTCAGTAAAACTGCACACCTAACGAAATTTTACGGAATCCCTTTCAATGGTCTAAAGTTCTTCTGAAGATGAGGTGGAAACTGTTGGGACAGATCATGCCTTTGGTGCTGTCATCGGAAGATTTCCTACGTTTTATATTTGTATATTTATATTTCATTATGCTTTTAAAGACATAATCTCCCCAGAGGCTCAGACAATGGGCAATTGCTTTTTTTAAAGACTCACATTAATGATAGGAGTCTAATGTTAGACAAGGTGAAAATGCCTTTTTTTCCCCCTTCCCCAAATTGTCATACACTCATTTCGGTAATAATACATTGTGTTTAAAATTGCGCTTCATTCCCAGAGCACTTAAACTAATTACATTACTTAACTCCTAATGTCCCAGGGAGACAGATACAATATTCTTCTGTTTTAAAAGAGAAGGAATCTGAGACTGGATGATAACAACAACAACAACAACAACAAAACCTAGATCAGGTCAACCTTGGAGACTGCTTAAGAAAGAATTAAGAAATGAAGAATGAAAAACATTTCTGCTAAAGCAAGACTTGTACTCTGAACATTGATTCCTTTGTAGCAAAAACATGGCAAGCTTCTTCTCCGGTAACATTGTACTACTAACTAGGGCATACTTTGCCAGACCAATTCTTGAATACAGTTCGTCTGCCTGGAATCTACACTGTATATTGGACATTAATACGATTGAGCGGGTCCAGAGGTATTTCACGAGAAGAGTCCTCCACTCCTCTGCTCACAATAGAATCCCTTATGCCACCAGGCTTGAGATTTTGGGCTTAGACAATCTGGAACCGCACTGCCTGCGGTTCGATCTAAGCATAGTACACAAAATTGTCTGCTACAATGTCTTGCCTGTCAACGACTTCTTCAGTTTTAACCACAATAGTACACTGGCAAACAATTGATACAAACTCAAGGCAAACCGCTCCAAGCTCGATTGCAGAAAATACAACTTCAGCAACAGAGTGGTCAACGCCTGGAATGTTCTACCCAACTCCGTTTGTTACAGCCTCAAACCCTCAAACCTTAAACTGTCTACGGTGGATCTCACCCCATTCCTAAGAGGTCCGTAAAGGGGGCATGCATAAGCACACCAGCGTGCCTACAGTCCCAGTCCTACTCTCCAGTGGTAAAATTCAAATTTTTTTTACTACCGGTTCTTTGGGCATGGCTTGTGTGTGGTGTGGCTTGGTGAGCATGGCTTGGTGGGCATGGTGTGGCTTGGTGGGCGTGGCAGGGGAAGGATACTGCAAAATCCCCATTCCCATCCCACTCTAGGGGAAGGATACTGCAAAATCCCCATTCCCTTCCCACTCCTGGGGAAAGGATACTGCAAAATCTTCATTCCCACCCTACTCCTGGGCCAGCCAGAGGTGGCATGTACCAGTTCTCTGAACTACTCAAAATTTCTGCTACCGGTTCTCCAGAACCTGTCAGAACCTGCTGGATTTCACCCCTGCTACTATCACCATTTATCTGTATTCATTTCCTTTGTTCATGTCCATGTTCATATTCATACCTGCTATCTTGTACATGTTTGACAAACAAACAAACAAACAAACAAACAAACAAACAAACAAACAAACCTTCAGCTACCTTGGTGGAATGAAAATTGTTACAGGGACCCTACAAAATTCAACCTAGGAGAATGGGGCATTGAGTAGATCCCCAAATAATAATTGACCCCTTGGCATTAAAGAAATGGGTCAGGTGACTGAGACATGAAAGTCAATGTGGTCACATCGGAGCTAAAAAGAAGCAGTATCAGAAGAGATGTCTATTGGCCTCTCCATCATCCAGTTTATGGTTGTCCCAAAGGTGCTTTTTCCAAAAGACAACTGGACTTTCTTTTTTTTTAAAAAAAAATCATTTCATGTCTCATCCAGGAAGCTTCTTCACTTCTTCAGTAGCTTCTTGGATGAGAAGTGAAACCTTTTCAAAGGAACACCCCCCCCCCAAATCCAGTTGCTTTTCATTTAAGAAGCTTCTTTGGTAGCTCCTTGGATGAGAAGCAAAATGTTTTCAAAGAAAAACAAACAAACCAACCAAGAAAGTCCATTTGCCTTTTGGAAAAAGCACTTTTGGGAATATCGATGCAGATGGAAAAATCAAGGACAAATATGGGAATAAATAAATAGCTCCTTTTAAAGGAAAGGCTGAGTTTTAAAGGAAAGCACAAAAAGGGGTGGAACGTTTCAACTGGATGATAGCTCAAGCATTTGAGAACCGAAGACCTATTAAATGTTGCTAAATGAGCCCACTGCATTTGTGTGTGTGTGTGTGTGTGTGTAAAAGTTCTCCTCTTGGCATAACAAGTAAGAGCCTCAACAGTAACCACCAACTATTTGGAGCGATCAGATTCTTCACTCCCACGGGGCATGTCTAACACCACATTTTGAAACTCCAGCAGATGTTTATTATTAGTTTGCTATTATTTAGCAAATGTGCAGTATAGGCTGCCTGATCTCTAATGGCTGCGGGTGACTTATGAGACTAACTTCGGAACAATGAAATCCAATCTACCACGCATCCATTTGGAATCCCAAAGCATAGAAAATATATATATATAAATATGATTCTTAACGAATGTATCTGTTTATGTACACTGAGAGCATATGCACCAAAGAAAAATTCCTTGTGTGCCCAATCACTCCTATCTATCTATCTATCTATCTATCTATCTATCTATCTATCTATCTATGTATCTAACTATCTATCTATCTATCTATTGTTCTCCATCCGTCTGTCTGTCTGTCTGTCTGTCTGTCTATCTCCATCTATCTATCTATCTATCTATCTATATTATCTATCTATCTATCTATCTATCTATCTATCTATCTATCTATCTATCTATCTCCATCCATCATCTATCTATCTATCTATCTATCTATCTATCTATCTATCTATTATCTATCTATCATCTATCTATCTATCTATCTATCTCTATCTATCTATCTATCTATCTATCTATCTATATCATCTTCTATTTATCTATCTATCTATCTATCTATCTATCTATCTATCTATCTATCTATCTATCTATCTATCTATCTATCTATCTGTCTATCATTTGCACTCTGATTCAGGGCACAGATAAACCCCCTCTCAAGGACTCTCAGAGAGCTAATGACTCTCAGAGTACTAGCGACCAGAGGACTGCAAGGAATATAAATCCTTCCATTCTCCACCATTCAGTAAGAACTGAAGAAGCTCCTTGGACGAGAAGCGAAACGTCTTCAAGGAAAAACAAAGGAAGTCCAGTCACCTTTTGAAAAAGACACCTTTGTTCGAAATGTTGAAAAGGTGAAAATGTTTCTCACTGGGCAGGGCTGCACCTAGCATAATAAGGAACATGGGGCAGAGTCGGATGAATTAATCTCAAGGTCAAAGATGGCGGAAGATAGGAAGGCAATTCCTGTGAATACTAATCACACCGTTAAAGGCAGATGTTGGCTGATAATTGAATCTGAAACGTAATGGGTGTTTTCGCCTGCCCTTTTCCACTGCAAAAATGGTGTGAGATGCAAAAAAAATTAAAGATTACTCAAAGAATTAGGATATGAAAAGCATGTTAGATCACTAGACTCCAATTAGTTAAATTAAATTGGGTAGCATTATTTACCTGTGGCGTTCTTGGTGGCTGGCATGAGCACTCCGATGGCTAGAATAATGAAATTAAGGAATAAAGCCTTAATTGATCTGAAGTTAAAAGGATCGGGCTGACAAAAACAATTGTGTCTTGCTGTAAGGCACACCTTCCCTCTCCCCGCTCCCTTCTCTCCCGGCCTGCTTCCCAGCAATCATTAAATCCAATGAAATGAAAGTCACCGAAATGTTGGCAGCTCTTAGAAATAATCTGTGAACTGGGCAGGAAGGGTGCATCACCTAATCAATTTAGGGAAGGCTCGTTAGAGATGGATGGCTAAGGAAATCAGCTGAAAATCAAAACAAATAATTATACACGGAGGGGAGCCACCTAGTCATACTGAAGTGAGGAATTAAAGTAGCATCTGGAAAAACCCTTTCCCCTTTCCTCTTTCACTGCCCCTTCCCTCCCTCTTCTCTTCCCTCCCTCCCTCCCTCTCTCTCTTCCTCCCTCCCTTCCTTCTTGTTGCTCTTGCTTTGCATGTACACTGAGAACTTCTGCACTGAAGATAATTCCCTTTATGTCTAATCACACTTGGCCAAATAGAGCTTCTTTTCTTTTCTTTTCTTTTCTTTTCTTTTCTTTTCTTTTCTTTTTTTCTTTTCTTTTCTTTTCTTTTCTTTTCTTTTCTTTTCTTTTCTTTTTCCCCTCCTTTCTCCTTTCTCTTTTCTTTTCTTCTCTTCTCTCTTCTCTATTTCTTACTCCTTACTCCTTATTCTATTTCATTTTCTGTTCCGTTCCATTCTATTATTCTATTATTCTATTATTCTATTATTCTATTATTCTATTATTCTATTATTCTATTATTCTATTATTCTACTGTGTTCTGCTCTACCTTACCCTACCCTACCCTACCCTACCCTACCCTACCCTACCCTACCCTACTCTACTCTACTCTATTCTACTCTATTCTTCCACTCCACTCCACTCCATTCCATTCCATTCTATTCCATTCCATCTCAAAAATGTTCCCTCCATTTTCTCTCTATTTCCACTCTTAATCAATGTATCCTAGTATGTCTAGTTTAATGAAGAGAAGGGGAGACATGATAGCAGTGTTCCAATATCTCAGGAGTTGCCACAAAGAAGAGGGAGTCAAGCTGTTCTCCAAAGCCCCTGAAGGCAGGACAAGAATCAATGGGTGGAAACTAATCAAGGAGAGAAGCAATTTAGAACTAAGGAGAAATTTCCTGACAGTGAGAACAATTAATCAGTGGAACAACTTGCCTGCAGGAATTGTGAATGCTCCAACACTGGAAGTTTTTAAGAAGAGATTGGACAACCCTTTGTCTGAAATGGTGTAGGGTTTCCTGCCTAAGCAGGGGGTTGGACTAGAAGACCTCCAAGGTCCCTTCCAACTCTGTTATTCTATTCTATTCTATTCTATTCTATTCTATTCTATTCTATTCTATTCTATTCTATCCTATCCTATCCTATCCTATCCTATCCTATCCTATCCTATCCTATCTCAGGCTAAATTGGACTCCGGATAGAAAACCAGGTCTCTCTGAGATTGTGTGAATGCCATGGCTATACCCCTTCCTTCTCCCCTAATTGGGCTGATGCTGAAAGAATGTGACGCCAAAGGAAAAGTAGAGAGTACTATATTCTACTAACAAAGGGGAAAACAAGTGGGGTCTGAGCCCTACCAGCATGGAAAGGTATTAGAAGTTCTTCTTTGGTAGCCGATAAGCTTTTGCTCATTGCACACGCCTTCTGCTCCTTTGGGGCTGTGGTGTGCTTGGGAGCAACAGTCACACATCCAGCCGTTTGAGCGGGGTAATTGAGCAGATTAATGAGAACCGCAGATAAGCATTCAAAACCCTGGTGAATTCCCAGCACTCTTTCTAGGACTGTTCAGCCACATGGTACCTGGCCACTCCATTTTTCCAATATTTGCCTCCCCCCACCCCCACTCACGTGATAAATCACGCCTGCTCCCATCTGGCTGAGTTTCTAACATGGTTACATCAGCATTGATTTGTGCCAGGTCCCAGAAGGCACACAATTTTTACAAGGCAGTTATCCCATGGCACTAAACTGGGGTTGCTTTTAAGTGGGTTTTCTTAGAGGTGGGAAGCGGGTCAGTTCGGAAGCTCCTTGCTCTACTTAGCAAGTACAAAGCGGAGAATTTCAGTTTTCTCCCTATCCTGGTAAATGCCTTTGTCCAGATATTGATTTTCTTGGGCAGAAAGACAATATTGCTAAGAAAAAGAAATAAAGCCACAACCTGGCATTGCTCAAATGTAGAAAAATGGATGGTATTTGCTTTATAAACCCATCTTTAAAAGCTTGTCATTTTGAACTGACTCTCTTCTTGGTCTGCAAGAGTCCATGAACAACAAATATTGTTACCAGAAATAACAACATCTGTTTTAACCTGGATCAAATACGACAACTTTATATTCCTTCCCTTTACTTTTAACAATCTTGATCTTTACTCCCTTCAAAAATGTCCAGGAATTTGTTTTTCTTTCTTTTTTTCTTTGTCCGTTTGTACCAACACTTTCAAAAATAACCAAGTCATTCTCTTCATTTGCGATTGGTGTGTTCTTTTTAATTATTAAGATGCCAGGTGGTTTCATTCATAATTTCATCTATTTTCCCCAGACCATTCTTGTGGCATGCCATTTTAAAATCCACATTGAAATCTGTTTCCATCCTATCCTTTGCAACTTGTTCCACAACATCATCCACACACAGTTGGTCTATGTTGGGAAACATTTTTAAAATTAACTTCTGGGTGCATTGTTCATTAATACCCTTCAGTATATTTATGTTAAAGTTAAATTACTTTGCTATAAGTATTCTGAATTAACAAGTCAAATAGGCATTCTTCTCCTTTAATTGTAATCTTTGTATCCTTCTTGCTCCCTCTACTGTTCAACCTTCAAAGTGTATGTATGTAGGTATGTATGTATCAGTGGTGGGTTTCAATTTTTTTTACTATTGGTTCTGTGGGCGTGCTTGGTGGGCATGGTGTGGCTTGGTGGGTGTGGCAGGGGAAGGATACTGCAAAATTCCTCTTTCCTCCAGATCAGCTGGGACTTGGGAGGCAGAGAATAGATGGGGGCGTGGCCATTCAGAATTTTTACTACAGGTTCTCTGAACTACTCAAAATTTCCTCTACTGGTTCTCCAGAATTGGTCAGAACCTGCTGAAACCCACTTCTAGTATGTATGTATGTATGTATGTATGTATGTATGTATGTATGTATGAAATCAAAACACCATCCACTTCCCATAGGAAGGATTCTTTCAATTAATTTCAAAATCCATTTCAAATCCACCTGGACTCTTAGTCTATTTATAAGTTTCCAAAAACAACACTCTAATCACTCTTTTGCCATTTATTCCCCAAAATAAGACACAATACCAGCAGTAGCTCTCTCCAACATATCTAACAATCAAGTAAGTTTAAAAAAAAACACATGGAGAGAAATGTGAAAGAAAGGTTCAAGCTACCTGGGAATAAAAATGGAAGCTTCTTTTGGAAAACATCAAGTGATTTTTAACACCTAATGAATTTAAAAAAACGTAACATTCAATATTCTCCAATTTTAACCACCAGCATTTTCAAAATGTTTAGATAAACAAGATCGAATTAGAAAGGCTGATGTGTTGTAGCCAGTTTCTTTCTCTCTGAACTGTCATAATGCATCTGAACCCCTGCTTGATGCTCAACAAAAGCTGCTATACTTAATACCCCAATGCTGTACAGTAGTTGGGGGAGGAGGAGGGGTAAACGTTATTAGCCAGACTTCAGTGAACCAATGAATCCTCAAGGACAGTTTTACCATGCCTACATTCCTGAAAGCCACTGGAATTTTCTGAGTGAAGTTGAAGGAATCCAATCAAAGTTCAAATTCAGTGGTATGAAGAGCGTAACTCACTCAGACATAGATGTCCAAGTCAATGAGACTGAGAAATTTCAAGACCCTTCCAGAGACGGCAAGGATAAAACTGGGAAAAGTCAACCCCAGCAGGCCAAAAAAAGAAAAGAAAAGAAAATAGATTTGCAGAGAACATCAAATGTTCTCCTTTTCTTACATCGTCTGAGACTCAGCTCCAAGGGGGGGACGACTTCGACTGAACTGGAAAGTAAGTAGCAAAAAAAAAAAAAAAAGTCTAGAGAGGCACATTAACACATGATGCTCAGATCTTTCTCTTGGATCTGCTTGTAAAATCATTTGCTCTCAAGACTGAGTCTCAGGACACAGCATAAAAGGGGGAAAAAAAAGGAATAGGGAGTGTAAAAGTAGAGAGAGGTAAACTCAGCCCCCATAGTTTTTAAAGACAGCCATCTAGAATGAAAATAATAGGAAGGGGAGGGAAAAAGAAGGGAAGGGAAGGGAAGGAAAAGGGGGGAGGAAGAAAAGGAAAAGGAGGAAAGGAAAGGAAGGGAAGAGAAGGGAAGGGAAAGGAAGGGAAGGGAAGGGAAGGGAAAGGAAAGGAAAGGAAAGGAAAGGAAGGGAAGGGAAGGGAAGGGAAGGGAAAGGAAAGGAAAGGAAAGGAAAGGAAGGGAAGGGAAGGGAAGGGAAGGGAAGGGAAGGGAAAGGAAGGGAAAGGAAGGGAAAGGAAAAACTGCCCTAAAACTTAGAAAATACAAATTATTGGGTTGATCCCACACTGAAAATGCCCTCAACATTGTTTTTGGTATGTTTATTTAGAAACACAGCCAGCCGGTATAAACATGTATGCTTTAGTGTTTCCTTTTATAAATATATAGCTTGGGATTTTATATTCAGGGGTAGAGACAGGTTGATTGCTTCGGAAACCTCAATTTTAGAGCTAAGCATTGGGCCAGTTAGGATGTCTTTCCCCTTTCTCCCCAAGCTGTTTTTTTTTTAAGCATGCTTATTAAAAGGCATGTAGTCATACCCAAACATAGAGACAAAATTGGTATTTTACAACCTGGAGCCACTGTAATATGATGCTAGGATGGGCACTATTTCACAAGGCAAAAAACCCAGATGTGACTAAATGAAGCCCTAGACCTGTTATGGCAAACCTATGGCACAGTGCCAGAGGTGGCACACAGCACCCTCTCTGTGGGCACACGAGCCATCACCCCAGTTCAGCTCTGCCGTGCATGTGCACACGCCTCCCACTGGCCAGCTGGTCTTAGGGTCTCTGCCGTGCATGTGTGGGGGGTGAGGGAGCTGTGCATGCATGCGTGGGGGTTGCATGAGGAGGCCACACACGCGTGTGGGTGGAGGCATGAGGGACGCGCATGTGCGGGGGGCAGGGTGCATGTGGGGGCTGCACACGCATTATATTTTGGGATGCATGCATGCGCTTTGGGCACTCAGTCCGGAAAAGGTTAGCCTTCACTGCCTTAGACCAATGAATAGCACACCAATGAATAGCCCACCAAGCCATGCCACGCCTACCAAGCCACACCCACAGTAAAAAATTTTGAAACCCACCACTGATCTTAGAGCTACAAGGCCCAATCTTAACTCCTTCACCATTTTCTGCAATAAACCTTAAAGCCAAGCTCTTATTTTTTTTCTCCTCTGGTACCTGTCATATTTCCTAGAAATGGTCATTCTAGGTTCGTTAAATTTTCTTCTCAATGATGGGAGCTTCTGTATGACTTCTGACCTGTTTTGGAACCTCAGTCCCTCAAGGAGAACATATTTTTTCAAGGGAGCAATTAGTTATCCACCACCATTATGCATGTCGGCTGCTTGTTCCCAATCTTAATGGTGAACGTTTTAAGAAAAGGAAGGGGTCAAACGCGCTAGCAATTCATGTACGCCAACTCTGGCTTAAAAGGATAATTTGCAAGATGGCAAGAAAGAGGCTGTGGCAAGCCTCTCCTGTCAAACATTCATCTTCCCAAGGATTCCCTAAATACTTATTTATAAGAACAGCGGAGAGAAGGACTGTCGATACTGCTTAGTTTAAAGAGTCCCCAAACACATGACATAATCCATGCTAGAAAACACATTTATTCAATATTTTCGCAATTGCCAAGCTCACTCACCATCTCATTTAAGTTGATGCCGCTGGGAGCAATTCCAGGATTTCCTGGATATTTTAAGTGCCGGCGCTTCTCCTTCAAAACGTAGAAAAGAGAAACAAAGCGAGCTCTTAGGATCGATGGCATTTTCACCCATCTCAGTTTTTAATCCTTCTGGGTTAAGGCCAGGTATAATTTCTAGGGCAGAATCAATCAATCTATCTATCTATCTATCTATCTATCTATCTATCTATCTATCTATCTATCATCTATCCATCTTTATCTTGTCAGTCTATCTATCTATCTATCTATCTATCTATCTATCTATCTATCTATCTATCTATCTTCTATCTGTCTATCATCATTATCTATCATGTCCCTCTCTCTCTCTTTCCATCCATCCATCCATCCACCATCTATTATCTCTCTATCTCTCTCTATCTATCTCTCTGTCCATCTCTCTATCATCTATTCATCTTTATCTATTGTCTGTCTGTCAGTCTGTCTATATCTATCTATCTATCTATCTATCTATCTATCTATCTATCATCTATCCATCTTTATCTATCATTTGTCTGTCATCTATCTGTCATCTATCTATCTATCATCTATCTGTCTATCATCATTATCTATCATGTCTATCTCTCTCGCTCTCTCTCTCTCTCTCCATCCATCTACCCATCCATCATCTATTATCTATCTCTCTATATATCTCTCTATCTCTCTATCTCTCTATCTATCTCTCTATCATCCATCCATCCATCCACCCATCCATCATCTATCTATCTATTTATCTGTCTGTCTGTCTGTCTGCCTGTCTGTCTGTCTGTCATCTATCTGGCAGTTGACAGGATTTTGAGGAATTCACATTCAATGTTTTAGAGAAGACTAAAACCAAACTGAAAAAAAAAATCATAACACTGTGTCTGATGTACTTTGGCCATGTCCTGAGTTCAACTTCATTGGACATGTCAGTGATGCTAGGAATGGTTAGTGGAAGAAGAAAAAAAAAGGGCAAGCAAAGACCACACTGGCCTGATAACATCAAATCTGATCCAAAGTTGAACATCCAACAACTGAAAGAAACTGTGCTTGATAGGATAGCATGGAGAGCACTTGCCTAAAAAGTCACCAAGAATTGGGCACTGAACTCATGGGTTTTTAATCATTTGCACAGGACAAAGCTGGTTATAATACTGGTATAAGAGCCCTAGTGGTATAGTGGTTAGAATGCAGTATTGCAGGTGAACTCTGCCTACAGATAGATAGATAGATAGATAATTTTATTTCTATACCACCCCTCTCCCGAAGGACTCGGGGCGGTGCACAGCCAAGTAAAAAACACAATACAAATCCCAATTAAATTAAAAAATTATTAAAATTATTACATTTACGGCCAAGATTCGTTAAAAACCCAAAAATTTAAAACTCCGAATTTAAAACTCCTTTACAAAGATAGCCCTGCCTGTCGGAAGAGCAGGGTCTTGAGGGCACAGTGAAAAACTCGGAGGTCAGAGATTGTGCGTATTTCCGGGGACAGTTCGTTCCAAAGGGCAGGAGCTCCCACAGAGAAGGCTCTGCCCACAGCCAGGAGTTCGATTCTGACCGGCTTAAGGTAGGCTCAGCCTTCCATTCTTCCGAGGTCAATAAAATGAGGACCCAGATTGCCGAGTTGTGTGAGTGTGATCAAAGCAACCACAGCAGGTTTAAATGAAGGACTTGGAAGGCCTTTCACTGCAGAAAGGAAACTCAGTTAGGACTCTGGGCCATTGGCCAAAGGCGTATTATCCAATACTTTGAAAATGACCTCAAATGAAGGTCTGTTTTATCACTGTTAATATCTTGGCCAACTTGATAGTAACTTTCAAATTGAATCTTCCTCCCAGTTGTCTCACCAAGTTCAGCTTCTGATATAGTCTCTCCTTTTGGCGAAGGAAAAAAAAAATCCTGTTATTGACTTCTGTTTGTTACGATTTGCTTGTCCCATTGAGTTCAATAGACTCACTGTAAATGTGTTTGCATCGGCCTTCCAAGCACCGCTAACCATCCGTAGGGATGCATTTAAAGGGTGGGGAATTATGGGGATGTGGCTTGGGGAACCAAAGGAAAGAGAGAACTCAAGAGAGAACAAGAATATCCAAGAGCCCACTCCTAGGATATGATTGTAAATGCGTGTGTGTGGGTGTATGCATACACACAGTGCAAGGCATACATCTATCCCAACGCAAACCAAACAGTCCCTCAAACCATTCAGAAACAAACAAACAAACCAGTAATGGTTGTTATGCACCATCATGTTAAACAGAACTCTTTGGAGCCTGATAAAAATCAATAACAAATATCCGCTTGTTGAAATGTCATTTTCCCAGTTCTGTTTTGCTCCTTTCTATGGAGATTAAAGAGCTCAGAAAAGCAACATTGCAAAGTACTTCGGAGACACCCTGAATTATTCCGGTGTTTGCTGCCAGACTCCATCTCCTCTCCTGCCTCAGAGTAATACACCGGGAGTCTTGTATACCTCTCATGCTATATTTTGCAAGGTTCCAAAAATAAGGATTTGTGTGGTTTTTTTTTTTTTCATTTATTATTAAAATCCTTGCTCAGAGGCAACACCTACTATCATTTTAATTGTAGGTCCTTGATTTGTGTCTGGGTGTCTCTGGGTTTTGTTTTGCATGATATTAGGAGAGAAGACAAAGTCGTAATGAATACCTCTGTGTATTTTCTGGCATCGCCGACAACAGCTTTTATTTCACAGGGATAATGAAATGGTTATGACACAGTGGGGGCATTTTCAGTTTAATGGAATGGGTTTGGGAAGAGACAGTGCCAAATAAAACAGATCGGTTACTCAGATGCAAATAACTGGAAATTAAATTAGGAGTTCTGAAGGGCACAGCCAACCAGGAAAAACTGAAATTTTACTCTACGATAGAACGAAGTAGTTGACACATGACTCCTTCATGGCATGTAATGTTGCCACAACTTTGAGGTGAAAACAAGGGACGTATATTTATAGCCAATTATCCAAATTTTATTCCCATTTTTCTCTAGCTTTAATAGCTTGTTGGAGTGGTTTCTCATAACGGAAAAAGGTTGCTTGCTCCAGACATTTGCCAACTGAAAAGAGGGAGGTAATGACAAGGGATACCAACACAGGCTTGGCACGTAGAGCCACCATTTCTACCCTTGTCGAAAAATTGTATGCAAACCCACCTCCCCAAACCAGCCACAGTGTGTGTGTGTGTGTGTGTGTGTGTGTCTGTCTGTCTGTCTGTCTGTCTGTCTATCTATCTATCTATCTATCTATCTATCTATCTATCTATCTATCTAAAGTTTTTCTGTCTTCGACTATATATTCTATATATTCGACTATCATGAATGCGACTGCTTGAGGGCTTCTGGATTGGAGCTGAAAGGCAAAAGGGATGCAGTATGCTCCCTCCTATATGCTGGGGCAGATCAGGTGCCTCGATAGAAAAACACTTAATCTCTCCCCTGGCTCAAGCTGATGAAGGGAGGAGAACTAGTGGCTCAGAGGTTAATACAACTGCCTAACATGCAGGCAGCCCAAGTTTGAATCCAAGTAAGGGTATGGCTAGCTGATGAGAGCTAAATAGCTTGAAATAGATTTATACTGGTCTCCCTTTATTTCTTTATCAGTGAAATATAATATATTTATATTTATATATACATACATACATACATACATACACACACACACACACACACAAACACACACATCTGGGAATAGTTTTACAAAGGAGCAGGTGAGATGCACAAATAGCAATAGTTGTAGCAACAGCCCTTAGACTTATATACCGTTTCACAGTGCTTTACAGCCCTCTCTAAGTGGTTTACAGAGTCAGCATCTTGCCCCCCAACAATCTGGATCCTCATTTTACCGACCTCAGAAGGATGAGTCAACCTTGAGCTGGTCAGGATCAAACTGCTGGCTGTCAGCAGAGTTAGCCTGCAATACTTCACTTTAACCACTGTGCCACCATGGCTCTTACATTATTCCCAGCTTTTGTGATCCAATCAGAGGTTGTTGGACTTGTGAGGGCTCCTAAGGACTAACACACAGAGTCCCGGACCACTCAAGTTTTAGAACTTCATATCAGGATATCAGCTTTCAGATACATGATGCTTTTTGAGAATAAGGAAATCTTTATTTTATTGGTTATTTGGTCCTGACTCTGGAGGGTTGGTTGTAGACGTAGTCCTTAGGAAATGCTATTGGATGGATGGATGGAAGGAAGGAAGGAAGGAAAGAAGGAAAGAAGGAAGGAAAGAAGGGAGGGAGTGATGGAGTGATGGAGGAAGGAAATGCTGTTGGAACGAAGGAAGAAAGGAAGAGAAGGAGGGAGGAAGGAAAGAACAAAAGAAGCAAGGAAGGAAGGAAGGAGGGAAGAAAGGAAGTCAAGAAAGAAAGAAGAAAGAGAGAAAGGAAGGAAGAAAAAGGAAGGAAGGAAGGAAGGAAGGAAGGAAGGAAGGATAGCAGACTATGGAGAATTACTTGAACATTTTCTGCTGCCTTAATTTTATTGACTGTTGGACTATACAGTTTGAAAAAAGAAAATTAATTGCAGAACCACTTTTGCGTAAAACATATATGCTTTGGATATAAATAGTGCCCCTTTTGTTAATGGTACTACTTTGCCTAAGTGGCTGTTTCTAATTTCATCCCCCTTTAAATTTAAGTACAGATCACCTAGGCTTTTTTTTTATTGTTGTTTATTTAGGTACTGAAGGGTAGCAGAATATAGAACAAGGAGGAAGTCAGATTAAAAATACCACAGTCCAAAATATTATGGAAGAGACAGAGGGGTAAGAAAGTACAAAGCTTGCTCTCCAAATAACTTTTTGAATTAATCCTTGTTCCTTTTTATTTTTTGGTGAACGGATTACAGAAAAAGACATCAAAGCTTTGGGCATAAGGCCAGCATTGACAAATGTAAGGCAGCACTATACTTTGGGATGACTGGGAGAAGTGGTTTTTTTCTTAGTGTTTTGCAAGTTTTAAACCACCTGTGTAGCCACTTTCAAAGTCTGCTTGGACCGTATGACTTGAAATAATTATGTCTAACAACTCTCCTGTTAAAAGGAGGAGCATCAAGTCAACTTCTAGATGTCCTCAGTTGTTCTCACCCTGTGGACTGCTGGGGAGGGGGTGGGTACAATATCATCCCAGGAGGTCTGTGAAGGCTTGAAGATTTAAATCTTGAGTTAAGTCTTGGGGGTCCATGGCCACAGAAGGTATTTAAAACAGTGGTAAAATCCAAATTTTCTTACTACTGTTTCTGTGGGCGTGGCTTGGTGGGCATGGTGTGGCTTGGTGTGGGTGGCTTGGTGGGTGTGGCAGGGGAAGGATACTGCAAAATCTCCATTCCCACCACACTCCAGGAGAAGGATATTGCAAAATCTCCATTCCCACCCCCCCTCTGGGGCCTGCCAGAGGTGATATTTGCCGCTTCTCCGAACTGCTCAAAATTTCCACTACCGGTTCTCCAGAACCTGCTGGATTTCATCCCTGATTTAAAGGGATAGTGAAGAAAAATTTGAGAACCACTGCTGTAGCTTCTTTATTTCCCGGGTTGACAATTCTGGAAAATTAGAAATGAGGTTATTTTTTGGAGGGATGTTGTTTTCTAGGGAAGAAGCCACTACAAAGAAGGCCCTCCTTCTTTTAGGTCCCATCAGGTGTAGTTCCTGAACAGAATCTGGGAGTCCTGCTAGAAATACTTCGAAACCTCCTCCCAGAGGGGAGCAACAGAAACAGACCGTAAAGTGGGTGTGTGGGGTCTCTAGCAATGCTTTGAGCTCTAAGCACATAGCACTTATAAGCAGCATCCTGAATAACGGGAAGCGAGCTTCTTATAATCTTCTCGGCTGTCCTTACTACTCTCTGTAGGGACTTTCTATCTGAGGCACTGCCACCACCAAACGCAACAGTGATGCAGTTTGTTAAAACGCTCCCAATCGTGCCTCTGTAAAAATGTCGATTGCCTTTATTGCTGGAAGTGGTAGATGAAGCTACCACTGATAGCATTTCCTGCCATGTAACTTTCTATCACCTTGCCATTCTGAAAAATCCCCTTTTAAGTTCTTCTCCAGAAGTTGCAATGAGTTGAAGACAATGATGCTTCTGTCTACAGCTCATGAGCACAGGAAGTCCTTGGCTTACGTCTGTAACTGAGCCCAAAATTTCTGTTGCTAAGTGAGACAGCTGTCAGGTGAGTTTTGCTCCATTTAACAACCTTACTTGTCACAACTGTTAAGTGAAAATACTGAAGTTGTTAAATTAGTTACACATTTCGTAAGTGAATCGGCCTTCCCCATTGACTTTACTTGTCAGAAGATTGTAAAAGAGGAACTCGTGACTCTGGGAACGCCGCAACTGTCATAAATATGAGTCAGTTGACAAGCATCTAAATTTTGATTACGTGACTGTGGGGAAGCTGCAATGGGTTGTAAGTGTGAAAAAAACAGTCATACGTAGGTCTCTTTTTTTCAGTGCCATTGTAACTTTGAACAGTCGCTAAATGCATCGTTGTAAGTCAAGGGCTACCTGTATGCATGGAAACCTTTTTGAAACTGCTGATTCGAGTCTTGAAGGCAACAGGAAGTGCCTTGTCTAGGAAAATTGCTCTGTTCCTTCCTCGGAATCGTATTCTCTCTCTGTGTGTTTCTCTGTCTCTGTCTCTGTCTCTGTCTCTGTCTCTGTCTCTGTCTCTGTCTCTGTCTCTGTCTCTGTCTCTGTCTGTCTGTCTGTCTGTCTGTCTGTCTCTCTGTCTCTCTGTGTGTGTGTCTCTCTATCTCTCTCTGCCTCTGCCTCTGCCTCTCTGTCTCTGTGTCTCTGCCTCTCTGTGTCTTTCTTTCTTTCTCTCTCTCTCTTTCTGGCGCAAAGGGTCTCATTGTGGCAAAGCCAAGCTCTCTCACACCGAGCTTTTATTCGTCAGTATTTGCCACTTGCCACAGCACATAAAACGTGTTGAGGAATCGTTGTTTTGTTATCTCCTCAGCCTCTTTACCTGCCAGACGTTAACTTTGGTGTCAGCCTGCATGATTCCATACTTCTGCAGGTTGGAGGAGTCAATCATTTCTCAATGAAAAGGAGAGAGGAAGAGAGAGAGAGAGAAAAACGAGCATTTAAAATGCAGAATATTGTGATAAGTTGCCCGCCTACTTTAGCGGCTGCCTGTTAGGTCTCTGGCAGCAATGCACTCTGGGATATTTCTGCTTTGTTTAACCTAGAAGAGAAAACATCAGTTGACACCAATCTTCCAGGCAGGGAAGCCAATGTGCATGATAAACAAACAACGTCTTTGTTTGAATCCCAGGGAAGGATTTTTTTTCTTTCTCTCTCTCTCTCTCCCCCCCTCTTAGTTAATTATAGGAATTTGCAGCTATTTATGTAAACTTGAGAAAGCAGAAAACATTCATTTGTCGGCAGTCTAAGTGCTGGGTGGAGGCAGGTCTGACACACCGAGATGAAGTTATCCCTCTGAAGGATGTTTGTTTTGTTACGCACAACTTTGTGATGTAGATTGGGAACTCGATCCAGCTGCTTCTGGGCACCCGCCGAGACCACCGTAATTATCAACGCACAGAAAACGAAGGTTTTCTTTATCTGCCCCAGGAGTGGACATTTAAAACATTGTTCTGTGACAATTACAAAATTTCCCTTGCAAAATTTATATTTCCGTCAAGGAAAAACCTTGGAATTTTCTGACAGTGAGAACCATGAATCCATGGAATAGGAGTTGGGGATGTGATGATGTCCGGGCAGGTGGGTGGAGCTTCCTGCTGCTGGTGCTACCGGATCGCGTGATCCGGATAGAACCAGCTGAATTTCACCACTGCTGTAATCCTTTAATTTGGGATAGAGTTGGGGTGACTGGATGGAGCTGAGCATTTACTGGCTGGATGCCCTTCCTGATGCCTAGATAGAGTTCACAGCAGATATTTTTTCCCTAGAAGAGAAATATCTGCCGCTACCTAGGATTGAACTCTCAACCAGTCTTCACCACTAGGCCACTACACTGCTCTTTGTGAACAGATAAAAGCAATAAACAGTGTTTATTGTTTATAATATATCATGGTGTTTATTAAAACATATTAAAAGGACCCCATGGTGTTTTGCCACAGACACCGCTTCATGAAGCTGAATAATGGCTGAAATATTGCATCCTCCTTTATATAAAAATAAACCTTAGTGGAATGGGAACTGGTAAGAGGTCAGCTAACTTGGAACTGTATAATTGAAAGGCACCTCTCCAAAATAAATAAGTACACTTAAAAAAAAAAGCGTCCCACAGTTTTAGCAATAAAGTGGGTTGACATAAGTAGCTGCAGTTTTCTTGGTGTAAGTTTTTAAGGACATGTTTATTTTAGAGTTTTGCACAGTATATTCATAGTGTATTACATGGGAAAAGCTTGCTGTTTACGCATTGTGCAAAGAACAGCCGCAAAGTTTCCTTTGGGTATTTTTTAAAAAATCTTTTTTTAAAAAATGTAACTTTATTTTCCGACTTCCTTTTTCAACATTGTCTATTCATGGAGGGCAGCATCAATTCTAAGGAGGATTTCTTTTCAGAGTTCAAAACTTGTAATTAGTTGTAAACAGAGGTGGTTACCGAAACGATCTTCCTCATTACAGAGGGAGAAAGAGACTGTAAGTCTCCAAATTAGAGCAAAATAACCTAGCAGGGACAATGAAACAAGTTAAAAACAGCTTGTTGGTTTTGATACAAGCTTCTGTCATGGAAAGCAGGACAGGGCATAGTGTCCTCGACTCATGTTCCTGAAGCAGGGCTCAAGACGCCGAGCAATGAAAGAGGTTACCCTTTGCAGAAACCCAACCCAACCGAACTTCTCAGCAAAGTTATCAGTACCAAAAGAAGAGAATATTTGCAGCTCAGGGTTGAACCGTGAGGTCCTTGGGGGCTCTCTGAATTTGGTTGTTTTCTTGCAGATGTTTCATGACCCAACTAGATAACTGTTTTGACCTAGGCTTTCCTAAAAAGCATGAAGCAGAGTCTTGGTCCTGGCAAAACCCCTTTTATTTACACAACTGTGAATTTCTTTCATTCACAGTCAACAAGGCCTGGCAAACAGTCTTTCAGAGGAATATTTATCAACACAGACCTTATCTCGCTTGGAAAGCTGCCATGTCAATAGTTTCCAAATGCCGGGCAAGGCAAAACTTGGCACAGAGTCTCTGGGATTCACAGACAGATCTTCCCACTCTTGAAATGACCGACTGAACAAATTGTTTCCTGCAAAAGCCCCCTGCCCTTTCGCTTCTCTTTTGTTTCCTATGGGAGGGGCCAATCCCCTCCAAGGTGTGGCTTTACTCCCAAGTCAACCCTGCTTTCTTAGTTGTTCTTTTCTTCTGGCAGCTCTGCGCATGCACACAATGGGAACAGGCTCCAGCTGTTCCTCTGCCTTACTGCTGTTTAGCTCCCTCTCTGCCTCCGATGCAGAGCCTTCATCCAAGCTTTCCCCAGCCCCCAGGACTGGCCCATGTTCCTCCCCAACCTCCTCACTGTCCGACTCTGCTGCCAGCTCTGCTGGCCACTGGCGGGCCACAACAGTAACATCATCAGGGTTAGAAGGGAGTTGGGTTTGCAGAGAGAAGGAGGAGGAGGAGGAGGAGGAGGAGGAGGAGGAGGAGGAGGAGGAGGATGGGTCCTTGATGCTCTCTGAGCTTGGTTGTTTTCTTGCAGATGTTTCCTTACCCAGCTAGGTAATGTCTTCAGTTACCTAGGGACAAGGGAACCTCATGACCCCATTGTGAAAATTACATCAAGGATGCTATGATTTATGGGGTGCTATCACGGCTTCTTCTGCAGGTTTATGAGTTCAGAAACATCTAGAAAATGAACAAATGTTCTTGCTCGATTTAGCAAAGGTGATCTAATATATCGCCTTTTTAAAGCTCTTCCTTGCCTCTTCTATAACTCCAACTTTTGTTCATTTCAGCTATTTGTTTGGCTCTCCATTATATCTTTGTGATAAACAGTGTGGCATGAAGGCCATTTATTTTCTGGGAACTATAAAGAATAACATAGATAGCAATGTAATTATTATTTCTTCTCTTTATTTCCATGACACCTCTGTTTTCTTTCGTCCTAACTTTTAGAAGTGCTTTTCTTTTGATTTTGTTTTTTTTGGGGGGTCACACACACACACACACACACACACACACACACACACACACTTACCTTGATCCTGTAGGATCTTTTTCTGAGCATTAATCAGCTATTCAGCAACTACCGGCTGAACTTCAAAAGACTGAAACAGGGAAGCAGCATGGTAGCTGAACTGGCAAGTTAGAACGGAATACATTTTTATATATCAATTTCAGCCTTGATCAGAGATCATTTTGGATGGCTAGAAGCCGTTTGTAATGCCAGGCATTTTTTTTTTTTTTTTTTGGAAATGTATTCATAATCCCGTTCATTTTTCTTTCTGCTTCCTAGCTCTGGTGCCACAGGAAGCCCAAAACTGCACAATTTGGATGTTTTGACTGTCCAGTAATTGGCAAGGAGATCTTCAAGGGAAGTCTATGGGCAGAGACTCCCTAGTTCAACATGGGGTGACAAGGCTGTTGATGGGCTTCACGGTGATGGCTCATCAGAGGGGGTTTCAGGAGAAAGTCCATTTTTCATCCACACACCTAGCTGCATGGAGCTGAAATGAAAATGGGGATAGAACCGACGTGGATAGAGAGGCTCTGTTCTTAGGGTTTCTAGGGGGTCCTTTGGGACATTCTCTCAATTTTGAGAAGAATCAGGATTTCTGAAACACTGAGAAGGAGGGAAGGAGAGAAGAAAGGGAGAAAGGGAGATAGGGAGGAAGGAAGGAGAATTGAAGGAAGGAGAGAGGGAGGAAGGAAGGAAAGAAGATAGGAAGGAAGAGAGGAAGGGGGATGGAAGAAAGAGGGGGAAGGAGGGAGAGAGGAGGTTGGGGGGAGGGAAGGAAGGAAGGAAAGAAGGAGAATTGAAGGAGGGAGGGAGGGAGGGAGGAAAGAAGGTCAGAAGGAAGAGAGGGAGGGGATGGAAGAAAGAGAGGGAAGAGAGGGAGGAAGGAGGGAGGGAGGAAGGAAGGAAGAGAGGGAGAGAGGGAAAGAGGAGGGTGAGAGGGAGGGAGGGAGGAAGGAAGGAAAGAAGGAAGGAAGGTAGGAAAGAAGGAAGAGAGATAGAGAGGGAGGGAAGGGAAGGGAAGAAAGTGAGGGAAGGAATGGAAAGAGGGAGGGAGGAGGAAGGAAGGAAGGAAAGAAGGAAGAACACCAATTTTTTTTTGTTTGATTAGGATAACATTGTTCTTATGTAAGAACAATAGAAGTATGTATTGTAGTTATAGCATATATAAACACAATTTATGTCAACAACGGCTCCTCTGGATCGTTATTCCCCAGACCCAACTAACCTCATCATTTCAGTGATTTTGAATAAATGCCCAAGTTCATTTTACTTTTTTTTCCCCCCCACCTTGTGGAACACGTAGAGAGAACATGGAATGCATATATCCGCACATGCCAAGTTTGGCTAAGTTTCTTTGTTTACTGGGTTTAATTGTGAGTTCTTTTTGCTTTACCACACAATTTTATGATCGGGTTAAGTTTTCTTACTAAAAAAAAAAACATGAACCAAAAAAACAAAACAAAAAAAAAAACCCCATCAGCATCCTCTTTTGCAGATTTTTTTTTCCTGTTTCAGTTCCAACACGAACAGAATGCAAGCTGAGACTAGCATAAGTGGCAGCCACTGGAAAGGTTAACCTGCACCCTCTGACTTGTGCGTACGATACTCCATTGCACACTTGAAATGCCCAGAAATCTTTTCAGGGTTAAGGCAGAGGTGGAAGTGCTGAAGAGATGGATCTGTCTGCCACTCAGCAGTCAAAAGGAGGGGGTAATTTTGCAAGGGGGCAAACCCAACATACCTGCTTCCTGTTTAGCCCTTCACTCTGTCAAGTGTGTGTCTTTAACACTCCTGGACTTTATCTTCTCCTGGAAGTGATAAGGACCATGAGCAATTTGGAATGTCCGAAGCCTAGGCAGCTCTAGCCCAAATCTTGTTAACCCTATAGAGTCTTCTTTCCATTAAAGGATGAACATATATTATCTAGATGTGAAAGGCACTATATTAAGCAAAACCACATAGACTTGGGACTTCTCGTTGACCAGTTGGCCCAATCTCAGGTGACCCACTGCCATGGGTTTACAAGAAACAAGTCCAATGGAACATTTTTGCAGGACACTCTTCTGCCATTGACTTATTATAAGGGCTGGCTGGATAGCCTACATATCTTAAGGTTGCCAAATTTGAGAAACATGGATTTAGAGGAGGGGGTCAGGGTCTTCTCAGCGGTGGTGCCTTGTTTGCAAAAATGTCCTTTCCAACCATTTTTGCCAACCCTTATTCCAATTTTTGTAGTAGTGGAAACTTTTGATTTTACCTAGGATTCTGTGTGTGTCTGTGTTTCTGACACTGTGTATGTGTTGATGTTCTGGTTTCTGCAGGCTATCCTTCAAATCACATTGTTGATGTGGTCAGGATGTAGATTAGGGGGTTAGAAAACCTATGATCCTCTAGATCAGGAATTCCCTAACGTGGCAACTTTAAGACTTGTGGACCTCAACTCCTGAAATTCCATGGCTGGCTGAGGAATTCTGGAAGTTGAAGTCCACAAATCTTAAAGTTGCCAAGTTAGGAGACATCACCCTGCCGAGGACATCTCCGTGGTCATGTGGCCGGCATGACTAAACGCCAAAGGCGCACAGAATGCTGTTCCCTTCCCACCAAAGATGGTCCCTGTTTTTCTACTTGCATTTTTAATGTGCTTTCGAACTGCTAGGTTGGCAGAAGCTGGGACAAGTAACGGGAGCTCACCCCATTACGCGGCACTAGGGATTCGAACCGCTGAACTGCCAACCTTTCAATCGACAAGCTCAGTGTTTTAGCCACTGAGCCACCATGTTCCTTATTAATCAATCAATCAATCAATTAATTAATTAATATCAATTAAATAATATCAATCAATCAATTAATTATTATCAATTAATTGATATCAATTAATTAATACCAATTAATTAAGTAATATCAATATTAATTGATTGATTGATTGATTGATTGATTAGGACCTGACTTAAGTGTGGAAGATGGAGACATCAGGAATTGGTGCCTGGATTGAGAGTATATTGAGAATTTCAGGTGGAATTAACTTCTCAGAAAGGCTGCCAAGTCTGATTCTGCCAGGATTAGCTCTGACAGTAGATTTTCAAGGCTCCCTTGGATAACTGCAATCAGTACGTATGGCTCTATTTAGTTACTACTCCAGAAATGCAGGCAGACAGATGGTTAGTGGCAACATAAAGTTCCCTGATGTGCAAAAGAGCCTTTTGGCATTGTACAAGAGGAACATCTTTGAACATGGATGCCAAGAGTTCCTCTGTTCGCTGTCATTCCTAGGAAAATTAGATCATCTCCTCCCTGTGGCCTCTTTCTTGATAAAGAAGCGACTTGCAGGATGGTAGACAGCGATGGGAACCAGTGTTTGGAATACTACTACTACTACTACTACTAATAATAATAAAGACATGATAAAGTTGCTAAATTAATCCACTGGTCATTATGTAAAAAATATGCCCTACTTGTATCTGAAAAGTCATGGGAGCACAAAGTGGAAAAAGTTATCAAAAATGAAATGGTGAAGATCTTGTGGGACTTTAAAATATAGATGGACCGTGATTTGGAACACAACACGCCAGATATCGCAGTTGTCAAAAGTTGAAAAGTACAATTTATTGCATCGCTGTATCAGAAGATGCCAGAGTTGAAGAAAAAGAACTGGAAAAAATCACGAAATATCGTGACCTGGCCATCGAAGCTACATGGCTATGGATGAAACATGTAACAGGGATACCCATTGTCATCGGGGCACTTGGTACCATGTCCAAGAATTTTATAAACCACATCAAGAAATTGCAGCTTCCTGCAATAACACTAACAGAACTACAAAAAACTGCGCTACTTGGAACATCGTACATCTTAAGAAGGTATTTGGTTGATACCTAGGACGCTGGCAGCAACCTGTATCAACCATTAGCACCAGTCAATGGTATTTGTGATGCATTTTTGAATGTTCAGTTGATTGAGTTTCATGTTTATTAATAAAAGGGATAATAATAATCAAAAGCCTGAATAGCAGTTGAATGGGCCAAGGTCTGAATCCATCATTATTACTACTTAATTCTTTTTGCTTTTTCTAATTTAAGAAGAGCATAAGCCTCTGAGAGTGGAAGTTGTCTTGATAATTCTGATTACTTATCATTAGTGGAATAGTTTTGGGGAAGGAAAAGAAATACTTCATCGATTTTGTAACATGTCTGCAGGCTGTACCAGGATGATATAGCTAATTTATTTATTTTTCTTGATTGAGTGATTTGATTGGGCAATCAAAAAAGAAGGAAGGAAGGAAGGAAGGAAAGGAAGGAAAGGGAAGGAAGGAAGGGGGAAGACAGAAGGAACACAGAGCGAGGGAAGGAAGGGAGGGAGGAAGGAAGGAGAAAGGAAGAAGATGAAAGGAAAATAGAAGAAGAAAGAAAGAAAGAAAGAAAGAAAAAAAGAAAGAAAGAAAGAAAGAAGGAAGGAAGGAAGATAAGGAAGGGAAGGAAGGAAGATAAGAAGGGAGGGACGGAGGAAAGGAAGGAATGAAGGAAGAAAGAAAGAAGGAAGGAAGGAGGGAGGGAGGGAGGAAAGGAATGAAGGAAGGAAGGAAGAAAGAAAAAAGAAAGAAAGAAAAAAAAAAGAAAAAAGAAAGAAAGAAAAGATTCAAGCTAAATTGGCACTTGCCTTTTGGAAAAGTTCCACACCATTACTGTGATTTCAGGAATTCAACTGAGATCCACAAAAGTGGCAGTAGTTGGCTGAATACTAAACCTAAGCCGTGGCATCCCCGCCTTAGCATCCCATGTGCTTGCTGTGTAGCCATTAGATGAAAGCGCAATCACCTGTCAAACAAACTGCTAGAACTGTGATAAATTAATGATCAAATAGCACCAGCTGATGTACATAGCAGTGTTGAGGGTACTTACAACTCCGGTCCTGGGCTTCAGAAATATAGCTGATGTGCGCATATACAAACACAGACGATAGATAGATGGATAGATAGATAGATCGACAGACAGACAGAGAGACAGACAGATAGATAGATAGATGATAGATAACAGATAGAAAGATAATAGAGAGATGATAGATAGATAGATAGATAGATAGATAGATAGATAGATAGATGAGAGAGAGAGAGAGAGAGTGAGAGAGTGAGAGTGTGAGAGAGATGCCATTAAAGAAAAATGTCACATCATCACATGACAACAAATCATCCATCAAAGAAAAATGCCTTTAAAAAAAAAAACACCTTTTCCTTTTCTTTAAATAACTGCATTCTGCCATTTTTAAAGACAAGCCAAAGAGAGTGTGAGAAAGCCGAAAGCAAAATTAGAAGAGTTTTTTTAAAGACAGATATTTGCGGGTGTGCCTGTGTGGTTGTTTATGCGTTAGACACACAAGCACAAGTTTTTTGTTTTTTGTTTTATTTATATGCCGCCCTTCTCCGGAGACTCAGGGCGGCTTACAATGCGCTAAGCAATAGCCTTCATCCTTTTGTATATTTTATACAAAGTCAGCTTATTTCCCCCACAAACTGGGTCCTCATTTCACCTACCTTAGAAACGATGGAAGGCTGAGTCAACCTTGTTGTTACAAGTCCAATCAAGTGTTGTTGCTGAAAGGGCTCACCCATTTCAGTGTTTCCCAAAGTTTTAGAAATATGGAAACTTCAACTTCCAGGATTATAAGTAATGCCATGCTGTCTAGGGAATATTGGGGACGGAAGGCTAAAGCCTAAAAATGCTAAAGAAATACTATTTGGGCCACCATCAGTAGCCCTCCCTGCCTGTCTCCTTTGATAACACTTTGGTTGAGTTCATGCAGGAAGCTCTATCTCAGGGGTGTCAAACTATTTAGAATAGAATAGAATAGAATAGAATAGAATAGAATAGAATAGAATAGAATAGAATAGAATAGAATAGAATAGAATAGAATAGAATAGAATAAGAGTTGGAAGGGACCTTGGAGGTCTTCCAGTCCAACCCCCTGCTTAGACAGGAAACCCTACACCACTTCAGACAAATGGTTATCCAACATCTTCTTTAAAACTTCCAGTGTTGGGGCATTCACAACTTCTGGAGGCAAGTTGTTCCACTGATTCATTGTTCTCACTGTCAGAAAATTCTTCCTCAGTTCTAAGTTGCTTCTATCCTTGATTAGTTTCCACCCATTGCTTCTTGACCTGCCCTCAGGTGCTTTGGAGAATACCTTGACTCCCTCTTCTTTGTGGCAGCCCCTGAGATATTGGAACTCTGCTATCATGTCACACCCCAAGTCCTTCTTTTCATCAGACTAAACATACCCAGTTCCAGCATAAACAGTTCCAGCAACTGTTCTTTATATGTTTTAGCTCAAGGCCAGTGTGCTTAGATCTGGCCAATTTTTTTTACTACCGGTTCTGTGGGTGTGGCTTGGTGGACGTGGTTTGGTTTGGCGAGCGTGGCTTGGTGGGCGTGGCAAGGGAAGGATACTGCAAAATCTCCATTCCCTCCCCACTCTGGGGCCAGCCACAGGTGGCATTTGCCGGTTCTCCGAACTACTCAAAATTTCCACTACCAGTTCTCCAGAAACTGTCAGAACCTCCTGGATTTCACCCCTGGAACTGGCCCGTGGTACTGCCCTGGAAACAGTGAAGGACTGGGCCACGTTGTCTCTGCCAGTAAAAACGGAGCTCAGGAGGGTCTCATGCAGCCTTCCCGGGCTCCGTTTTTGCTGGCTGATGGTTGCCGGAGGCTGTTGCGAGCCTGTCGAGAGCCCATTTTCGCTGGCATAAGCTGGGGCCACCACCTACACCCATGACATGAGTGACGTCGAGCTGGCCACGCCCCCTGGCCACGCCCAGCTGCCCCATCACAAGCTCAAACACAACCCTGTTGTGGCCCTCAATGAAATCAAGTTTGACACCCTTGCTCTATCTGGTCTATAGTTTGCATTTGTGGTAGCTTTGATGCTTCTCTGTTCTGGCCTCGTTTTGACCTTTCGTTTTCTTCTGGTGGCTTCCCAGCTTGCATGAATCGAGGCCAATTTGGCTTCGTTTCCATTTTTTAAAAACAACAACAGTTGCCTGCCTGTTATGAAGCCAGAAACTGGGTTAATTGAGTAAAAGAATTAAGCATGCTTTGTGAACAAGGATTGTTGTTGTTTGTTGGTAATTTGGCACATGCGGGTGACATATTCCATATTTAGAAAATAAGCAAGGTTGAATGTGACTTTTCCTATTTATTTTTAGTGATGGGTAATTCGTTTCATTGTTTTAGCCAGGTGGTCAATTAATCCTGAGTATTTCGGATTGTTTAGGTTTTTTTTAAAAAAAACCTCGGTTTTTATAATGCTCCATTTTATTTTTTTTTAAATCAAAGTCTCTCAAAATTGTACTTCTTTGATAACTGGCTGCAACCAGAAAGTTAACCAACTGTCCTTCTGAGATGCTTCTTCTTCCTCCGAGCTTTGGATTTAATGTGTAATAACTCCTGATTTTTAGGGGATTCATCCTATGTAAAGGTAAAGGTAAAGGTTCCCCTTGCACATATGTGCTAGTCGTTCCTGATTCTAGGGGTCAATGCTCATCTCCGTTTCAAAGGCGAAGAGCCAGTGCTGTCTGAAGATGTCTCTGTGGTCATGTGGCCGGCATGACTCAATGCCAACCTGTTACCTTCCCACCAAAGGTGGTCCCTATTTTTTACTTGCATTTTTTACGTGCTTTTGAACTGCTAGGTTGGCAGAAGCTGGGACAAGGAACGGGAGCTCACCCTGTTATGCGGCACTAGGGATTCGAACTGCTGAACTGCTGACCTTTCGATCGACAAGCTCAGCATCTTAGCCACTGAGCCACATCCTATGAGGTCCCTGCATTTCCTAATTTAGTAAGCCAGAAATGGCTCCTCCTATTCATCCCATTGATGGCTTCCCACCCTTAATTTATTCTTTTTCATATAAAATCTCATTACCTGAACATGATTCTGTCGCTTCTGCTTTTATCTTTGATATGAGAACAGAGAGAAATCAAAATCAATCCCTTAAAATAAAGTCTATAATCAATTTCCTCACTTTAATTTGCTTTCAAAGTTCTACACTGAATTAAGCAGAATGTAACTTCTGAGACCCAATGGAATGGGGAAAAGGAAAAATGGAAATTTTTTCCTAGAGAAATAAAGTTGAAAAAAGAAATCCAAATAAATTTCATCTGAAGGCTATTTTCATGTTGAAATGCTTTAGTTCTTGAATGAAGCAAAAGGTCTGGACCAGTGGTTAAATCCAAATGTTTTTACTACCGGTTCTGTGGGCGTGACTTGGTGGGCTTGGCTTGGCTTGGTGGTCGTGGCAGGGGAAGGATACTGCTAAATCCCCATTCCTTTCCCATTCCAGGGGGAAGGATATTACAAAATCTCCATTCCCACCCCACTTTGGGGCCATCCAGAGGTGGTATTTGCTGGTTCTCCAAACTGCTCAAAATTTCCGCTACCGGTTCTCCAGAACCTGTCAGAACCTGCTGGATTTCACCCCTGGTCTGGGCAGAAAGGGTCAAAAATGCCTTAAGTAACTTTAAATTTATTTATTTATGTTTATTAATTTTTCACATTTCTGAACCTCCGTCAAAGAACTGCAGCTAATGGTCATCTCTTGTTTTCTTTCATTGGAAAACTGAAGAGATACTCATGCAAAGACTTTCTTTTTAAAAAGTGATTTTTGTAGCAAATGGACAAGAATATTAAGAGTAGCACATGATGGTCACAGATCCTGTCTGCTAATAGGAGGTATTTAAAGGATGGTAATGACCGGTCTTGCAAATTCGATGATAATTTAATTTGGTTCCATAGTTTGTCTGACATTTGTCTTTTGCCAGCTGAAAAAAATAAATCTGATATGGAACAGACTCTGACATGCTGAGGAATGGCAGAGAAAATAATTTGCTTCCAATGTTTACATGGATTTATTCCAGGCATATATCCTAAACTGGAAGACACATGGTGAAATCTGCCCATTTTAAGCTTGCAATATTCTTCAATAATACTACATGGAAAGACAAATGTCCAGTGAAGGGATGGATGGATGGATGGATGGATGGAGGGAGGGAGGTAGAGAGGGAGGGAGGGAGGGAGGGAGGGAGGGAAGGAAGGAAGGAAGGAGGAGGGAGGGAGGTAGGGAGGGAAGGAAGGAAGGAAGGAAGGAGGAGGGAGGGAGGGAGGAACAGAGGGAGGGAGAGGGGGAAGGAAGGAAGTGTAAAAATAAATGAATGGATGGATAAATAAATAAATAAATAACAGCTGAGCAAAGAGAAATGCAGATCCCCTGTCTACATTATTTTCTTCCAAACGAAGACAAAGCTGGTGCACAGTAGCCCATTTTAATCTTTGAGTGAGACAAAGCCAAATTAGTAGAAACAATAAGGGGTGAGGGGGGAACGATGAAGTGATAAAGGAAACGCAGCCAGAAGAATTAAGCTGACAAGGCCGTGTTCATTGGCTTATTAGAAGCTTTGATTCATTTCCCAATGGTGATTGTAAAATTTAATAGTATCAGCCCACGAATAAAGTTCTGGAGCGAGGACGGGGATGTGGAATGCTTTCATTCCAGATTATGAACCCGGTAGGTTGGATGACAAATGCCTGGGGCAACATGGCATCAAAGCCAGGTATCGTGCCCAACACGGAGCATCTCAGCTTCACACAGGCTGCGACTGTCATGTTGTCAGCCTTGCGTGGCCAAGGAAGAAGCGAAGAAGATGGGCGAGTTGACAGACAGACAAGATAGAGTCAGGGTAGGTCACGAGTTCCAGTTGGTTTCAAAAAGCTCCGTGAAGACACTTCATCTGATCCATTGTGTAGATTCGGTCCCTTCAGAGCTCTACGTGGCAACAACCCCCTACGTGGGATTTGTCAAATGTAGGGTTTCCTGGGAATTAATTCCATTTTAGCTTCTTATCGGGGAAGCTTCAAGGTGCCTGCCAGAGAGCTCCTAATTGCCATAAGGTTCCTGCAGAGATGCTTGAGATATTCAGCATTTGCAAATGTAGATGTAAACTGACTTCGCATGCACCAGATTAATAACACTTAAAGCACGTATCATTGTAAAATGTGCATTTTGTGAAGTCTTATGCGGAAAAAAAAAAAAGAGAAAATACATTTAGAAAGACATATTTTTCTGCTTTGTCATTGCTTCCTTCCTAGGGCTGAGAGAGAGTGATTGGCCAAAGGTCACCCAGGCATCTTTCTTGCCTAAGGTAGGACTAGAACTCACCATCTCTGGTGATTGGTGAAGTCATCCAGCTGGCTTTCATGCCTAAGGCAGAACTAGAACTCACAGTCTCCTTGTGATGGTCCAATGTTACCCACCTGCCTTTCATGTTTAAGGCAGAACTAGAACTCACTGTCTCCCAGTTTCTAGCCTGATGCCTTAACCACTACACCAAACTGGTTCTCACCATATTTCATTCACAAACCATGTAGTACAACTGGATAGAGATCTCTAGCTTCCTTCCTCAAGTGTTTGTCTACCTGTCTGAATCCAATCTAACTTTTACTTTAACTGTACAGGGATTTGAATATGTGATACTCAAAGGAATTGCCTTGGGCTGGCATTTCCCCCCTCTTTATTACAACCAACCTTAAAACTGTGAAACAACTTTAGTTGTGTAAATATGACAATCATATATATATGAGGCTAAGAACCATTCAAAAACCCAAGAAAGAAGCACTTTCACAGCATTGCAAAAAACAAACAAACCCTCTTCCCATTTGCCTCTTTCCACCCCCTCTTGCAAATTGTGGTGTCAGTTCCTAGATGAATATTCAATATTCATCAGTCTAGGGTGCTTAATGTGCAGTCCCAGGGAAATGGGCCAGGATCTAAAGAACAATTTTAAGATTGTTTTTACATCCACTAAAATATTCATTTATGTCTTTCAGCAAGACATTTTCATATCTGCATAACACTTCCTCTAATCGCTCCTCTAGAGTTTTCTTATGATCTACTCTCTGATTTAGGAAACTATTGTCCAAAATACCATAAACCTATTCCTCCTTCTCTCTGGAAGACAGAACTAAGGGTCAGTTCCTTGGATCCTGGCCTGTTGTTATTTTATGCAAAAAGAACTTCATTGTGCATGAGGATTGTGGACAGACAAATCACCCAGAGGTTCCCAGAGAATAGAATAGAATAGAATAGAACAGAACAGAACAGAACAGAACAGAACAGAACAGAACAGAACAGAATAGAATAGAATAGAATAGAATTCTTTATTAGCCAAGTGTGATTGGACACACAAGGAATTTGTCTTAGTGCATACGCTCTCAATGTACATAAAAGAAAAGATATATTCATCAAGAATCATAAGGTGCAACACTTGATGATAGTCCTAGGGAAACAGTCAATATAAATCATAAGGATACAAGCAACAAGGTTACAATCATACAGTCAAAAGTGGGAGGAGATGGGCGATAGGAATGATGAGAAGATTAATAGTAATGCAGACTTAGTAATTAGTTTGACAGTGTTGAGGGAATTATTTGTTTAGCAGAGTGATGGCATTCAGGAAAAAACTAAGTAATTAAGTTTAAGAAAAAATTAAGTAATTTTCCCCCACCAGCACCATTGTAATTTCAAACAATTGCTAAATGAATTATTGTAAATCGAGGGCTACCTATCACATAAAGATTGCATCTTCTATCTACATAACCCGACTGCATCAGAAAGGTAGATAAATAAACCCCAAAGCTTTCCTTGGACTATCCTGTCCGGATGGGTTTGTTTGGGGGGTTTTTTTTGGTTTTTTTTTTTTTTAAAGAAAGGAAAAAAACTCTTTGATTCCAATTAATGATAATGGGTGGGTCAGCCTGTCATCTCTCATGCTCTTTATGTGCTGTTCAGACATTGACATGGCTTATTAAAACCTCAGGTGCTCAACATAAGCTCTGCCTTGGAACCAGTTGCCAGAGGCATCAATGCACACACAGAACCTGTCTGCAGGTTTCTAGGTTTTCAGATCTGTCATCGCTTGAATCCTTCTCATGCATCCTGGCAGTACAACAGAGCAGATGAAAAAGTCCACCCAACCTCCCAGAACATCACTCGTTGGAAGCAGGGAGGATGGAGGGAAGAGAAGCAGTGGGAACAATACACAAAGACTTCAAGGGTGTTGCTTTCCCTGCCTCCGGGGTCATCGTAGAAGGTGAGAACTCCATGATCAATACTGTCCATGTGGGAGGGACCAAAAACAAAGACATAAATCTGGGAAAAGGCTCCTAATCTTTGCTAATCATTCTTCCCGGCTGCTTTTAAGGTGTGCCTGAGAATAGGATAGGATAGGATAGGATAGGATAGGATAGGATAGGATAGGATAGGATAGGATAGGATAGGATAGGATAGGCTAGGATAGAATTCTTTATTGGCCAAGTGTGATTGGACACACAAGGAATTTATCTTGGTGCATACGCTCCCGATGTACATAAAAGAAAAGATATATTTGTCAAGAATCATAGGGTACAACACTTAATGATAATCATAGGGAAACAGTCAATATAAATCTTAAGGATACCAGCAACAAAGTTACAGTCATACAGTCATAAGTGGGAGGAGATGGGTGATGGGAACAATGAGAAGATGATAAGATTAATATTAGTGTAGACTTAGTAACTAGTTTGACAGTGTTGAGGGAATTATTTGTTTAGCAGAGTGATGGTGTTCAGAGAAAAAACTGTTCTTTTGTCCAGTTGTTCTGGTGTGCAGTGCTCTATAGCGTCGTTTTGAGGGTAGGAGTTGAAACAGTTTATGTCCAGGATGCAATGGGTCTGTAAATATTTTTACAGCCCACTTTTTGACTCGTGCAGTATACAGGTCCTCAATGGAAGGCAGGTTGGTAGTAATTGTTTTTTCCACAGTTCTAATTATCCTCTTAAGTCAGTGTCTGTCTTGTTGGGTTGCAGAACCAAACCAGACTGTTATAGAGTTGATCAAAGCTCCAGAAAGGTAAGTTATACAACCTCACTCAGACAACCAATTTTCTCTGGTCCAGGAATAGTGCCTACATGGATAAGTTCCTTCCCTGTTAGTTTGGGGGCTCGAATGAGTTCACAAAATACTTTGCTGGTTTGTTCCTTTAAAGACTAGACCAGCATCCCCATTCCTGGGTCAGAGTAATTATGAAATTGAAATTGCAATCGATTGTTTGATTACATTTTATACTGCTTCAATCATGCAACTCTTGGTGTTGTACAGATCAAATGGCCACAATAAAACGTGTTGGGAATTAAAAACAACTCAACCAAAAATGAAACAAGAAACAAAGTAATGCATAATTACATCGAGATCCCAACGGACTTATCTAACCAGGAGAAAGCTCTCCACAATATGTCTGCTTTAACCTCCTTCCAGAATGCTGGAGAAAAGTTGGATAAATCTAATTTACCATGGAAGACTACTTCATATAAGGAACATATGATAATGTGGTGACCAAAACTGGATGCAGTACTCTAGGTGTGGTCCTACTAAGGCTTTATAGAGTGGTATTAGTACCTCACTTGATCTTGATTGTATACTTGGGAAAAGACTCCTTTTAAGGTTAGTAAGAAGATTAAAAGATCCTTCAAAATCTGACAAAAAGCTTTACTCTCTTACAATCAATCACCTCTCTAAGGCTACACATGAATGAGACAAGCAGGTATGGAGGTCCAACCACCATTCAAGAAAAGAGATTTATTCCCCAGTGTTGTTCTTGGCTGGCCTTTTGCCTGAGCTGGTAACTCAGTTCTCATAAATTCTCGCCAAGCATGAAAGCTTTCTTGTCCTGCCACCGTTAAGAAACAATCAGGAGCTCAGATTTCCTGGCCATTTATGATTCTCAGTATTTACGATAAGTCACTACTACCTGTTTTTTTGAACAGGACCCTTGGTTAGCAAGGGGAAGGGGCAGTATCAATCCACTGATGATGCACAGCACGTGGGACCTTGGACAGCCAAAAAGATTGCAACTAATTGTTGGGCTAGAATAGAATCACAGAGTTGGAAGGAACCTTATAGGTCATCTAGTCCAACCCCCCGCTGAAGCAGGAGACCTTACACCATTTCTGACAAATGGCAGTCCAATCTTTTCTTGAAAGTCTCAAGTGATGAAGCTCCCACAACTTCCGAAGGCAACTTCTGTTCCATTGGTTGATTGTTCTCAATGTCATAAAGTTCCTCCTCATTTCTAGATTGAATCTCTCCTTGGTCAGTTTCCATCCATTATTCCTTGTCTGGCCTTCAGGTGCTTTGGAAAACAGCTTGACCCCTTCCTCTCTGTGGCAGCCCCTTAAATATTGGAAGACTGCTCTCATGTCTCCCCTGGTCCTTCTCTTCACGAGACTAGTCATGCCCAGTTCCTGTAACCGTTCTTCATATGTTTTAGCCTCCAGTCCCCTAATCATCCTGGTTGCTCTTCTCTGCACTTTTTCTAGAATCTCAACATCTTTTTTATAGTGTGGTGACCAAAACTGGATGCAGTATTCTAGGTGTGGTCTTACTAGGGCTTTATAGAGTGGTATTAGTACCTCACTTGATCTTGATTGTATCCCTCTGTTAATGCAATTTAGGATTGCATTGGCTTTTTTGGCTGCCGCTGCACCCCGCTGGCTCATATTTAGCTGGTTGTCCACTAAGACTCCAAGATCCCTCTCACAGTCACTGATATTAAGCCTGGTTTCACCCAGTTTATATGTGTGCTTTTGGTTTTAGCACCTTCTGTTTTCCAACCAGAAAAGGAACCAGGGAGGTCCCTTCAAGGTGTGGCTTGGAAGGTGCTGAAAATGCCACCACATCTAGCCTTGGTTGTTGTGCTGCACAGAAGCACACACACAACTAGCATTGGCTGTTCTGCTGCTGCACAGAAACACACAAATGTCAGCAACGATGTTCCCTTTGGCGTCACTTCATGGGCCATCAATGGCGAGGCAGAGATCTGAGTTGTATGGAAAACGCTGGAGGACTGTCAAACATTTCTACCCGGGTTTGATGCCAAAGGATGAAGGCAGACGTGAAGGGAAGCAACGAAACTGCTAATATGATCTTGGCTCCAGTCCTGTGTTTATTTACATGAGCAATTTGGATGGGCATGGTGTTCTTCTGAGCCAGCGAACTCATGTTTCCTCTCCGAGTCTTAAATGTATTTCAGTCTCATGTAAAGTGTTCAAGCCTTTCATTAGCGGTTGTGTTTGTTTATAATAGCTATAATAAGATGGCACCGGGGACAAAAAAAAAATGAAATAAAATCTAAAGTTAGGGAAGGAGCTGAACTTTTCTTTTGAAATGCAGTTTTTAATGAGTCATGAACCACATACTCTTGTTTAACCCGTTCGTTTGCATCAGTTTCCAGGCTGCAAATGAAAAAACCCACCCCTGAACTATTCCCTAAAAGGGAATATTCTTTAAGTGATTTAACTTTTTGAGGATTCAAACAATGATTATGGTCCTTGACCAGCGTTTACAGTAAACATGAGATATAGTTTAATACAACAAGTTTGGGGAGGAAGAAACAGTAAGACAATAAAAACAACATTTCCAATTAAAACTTTTGTGCGATTGTATGACCTAGTGTGGCTATTTTGCCACCTGATATGTGAGTGTGGGGTTAGCATCCTTTAAAATTAATAAACTGAGGAAGAGCTACTGGTTCAAATTCACCCAGCTGGCTTTCATGCCCAACAGAAGACTAAAATCCCCAATCACACCTATTTTTAGCATAGTCAAATGCCTTTATCACAATACCAAGTTGCTGAAAAAGTGAACAAGGGATTGTGCAGAGTTGTGCCCTGGTTTATACAGACCCTTTTCAACAGATTTACTAGTATAATATAACTAGAAATAGCAGCAATAGGTCTAGAGTAGAGTAGAGTAGAGTAGAGTAGAGTAGAGTAGAGTAGAGTAGAGTAGAGTAGAGTAGAGTAGAGTGAGTAGAGTAGAATTAGAAATATAGAAATATAGAAATATAGAAATATAGTAGAGTAGAGTAGAGTAGAGTAGAGTAGAGTAGAATAGAATAGAATAGAATAGAATAGAATAGAATAGAATAGAATAGAATAGAATAGAACAGAACAGAACAGAACAGAATAGAATAGAATAGAATAGAATAGAATAACAAATATAGAGTGGAATGGAATGGAATGGAATGGAATGGAATAGAATAGAATAGAATAGAATAGAATAGAATAGAATAGAATAGAATAGAATAGAATAGAATAGAATAGAATAATTTGACCAAGTGTGATCAGACACCAATGCAGAAGCTCTCAATGGACAAGCAAAGCAACAGAGTAATAATAATCATAATAATAATGATACCAATAAGAGGTGGTAGTAGAGGAGGATATTAATAATACCACAACACTTGCTTTATATTTACTTATACTTACAATAGTAAGTATACATCCAATATGAATCCCATATCAATTATGTGCCTGCTCTCTGGATGCTCAGATTTGACAGCCAACAGCTCAGCAAAAACAGGACTTCTTCAGATAACTTCTAGTGGGTCTTTAAATCCCACCAGGCTCAAGGTTGACTCAGCCTTCCATCCTTTCTAAGGTAGGTAAAATGAGGACCTGGATTATGGGGGCAATAAGATGACTTTGTATAAATATACAAAAGTATGAAGGCTATTGCTTAACGCATTGTAAGCTGCCCTGAGTCTCCGGAGAAGGGCAACATATAAATAAAAAAATAAAAAAATGAGGACCACCATCCATGGCCATTTAAGAGGCGAGGCCACAATAGGTATCACCTATTGCCAGGAAATTTATTACATGACCAATTTCCCCAGATTTGTTATTTCAAACTCAATGTCTGCTGTACAAGAGACAGTACAAGAAGGGGCAACATTTGTGTTACAGCTGTATTGTTTAATTCCCTGTGTGTGTGTGTGTGTGTGTGTGTGTGTGTGTGTGTGTGTTTTAAACAAAAGGAAACCCATTGGGCTACTGGCCAGTAGCTGTACAAAATAAGTGATGACAGGTGAAAGATAAGTGTTCTCTTGTTTGCTTTTCAAGCCACATCAAAGCCCGAGGCTCTCACTGTGTAATTAACACCCAATGAAACCTCATGTCAAACAGAATTATTTAGCCAAATGTTCTGTAGAATCGGATCTGATTTTTCTTTTTCTTTTAATGGGGTCAGAATTAGTATCATCCAGGAAAAAAAAAAATCCACCCTCTCCTATTTTATTCCCCCTCCTACTTTTCTTTCGATTTGATGAAAGAGAATTTTGCTTTCGCTATTCTGTTCAAAGGAGAAGTGTGCGTTCTTCGTAGACTTTTTCAATTATGAAGTGGCCGAGAGAGCCTTACGGTTAATTTTTCGAGAGGCCTGCACCTTCTCAGGCTCCCAGTTTAAATCCCCAGGGCAAGAAATGAAGTGTTGGCTTTTCTTTTAATTGAGAAGGAAGAATAGCCAAGGTAACTTGTAGATTGTAGAGGTAAGTAAGAGAAAACACTAGCAGGAGTGCCCTCTACTGCCTTCCATAATCAAAGAAAGTTCCAAACTTCACCAACAGAAATTTTCAGGAAGTTCTCAAGCCCCCTGAGAGTAGGGGAACATAATATAATCCTCCTTTTTCAGAGGAGGAGAAATTTCAAGGAAGGTTTTAGCAATAGCAATAGCCCTTGGACTTATATACCGCTTCACAGTGCTCTCTAAGTGGTTTACAGAGTCAATCTGGGTCCTCATTTTACTGACCTTGAAAGGATGGAAGGCTGAGTCAACCTTGAGCCGGTGAGGATCGAACCCCTGGAAGTCAGAAGAATTAGTCTGCAATACTACATTCTAACCACTGTGCCACAATACTTTTGGAATATTACATGGGATTCATCCTGGATAGTTTGTCCCCTTGTGTGATTGATGCGCAAACAGACCAAAGAAGCATTTACAGGACTGCCATAATAGGCTTTGCACATCACAAAGAAGTTTATATCAGGGGTGAAATCCAGCAGGTTCTGACAGGTTCTGGAGAACCAGTAGTGGAAATTTTGAGTAGTTTGGAGAACTGGTAAATACCATCTCTGGCTGGCCCCAGAGTGGGGTGGGAATGGAGATTTTGCAATATCCTTCCCCCAGGAGTGGGGTGGAATGGAAAATTTGCAGTATCCTTCCCCTGCCACACCCACCAAGCCATGCCCACCAAGCCACACCACACCCACCAAGCCACGCCCACAGAACCGATCGTAAAAAAAATTGGATTTCACCACTGGTTTATATACTACCCCAACACTTTCTGGGTGTTGTAAAATGTAAACATTCTGAGTCCTCATTTTATTGACCTTGAAAGGATGGAAGGCTGAGTCAACCTTGAGTCCCATTTTCTATGGAGATTCTCAGTCACTCAGGTCATGGTTATTTTCCAAGGCACCAGAAGGTAAGACAAGAAACAATGGATGGAAACTAACAAAGGAGAGAAACAACCTGGAATTAAGGAGAAACTTCCTAACAGTGAGAACAATTAACCGGTGGAATGACTTGCTGTCAGAAGTTGTGGGTGCTTCATCAGTGGAGGTTTTTAAGACGAGACTGGACAGCTACTTGTCTGAAATGGTACAAGGTCTCCTGCTTGAGCAGGGGGTTGGACTAGAAGACCTCCAAGGTCCCTTCCAGCTCTATTCTGATTGATTGATGGTTGTCCCAAAGATGCTTTTTCAAAAGGCAATTGGACTTTGTTTTAGTTACCTTTTGAAAAAGCACCTTTGGGACTTGAGTCCTGTTGGGATCGAACTCCAGGCTGTGGGGCAGAGTTTGCCTGCAATACTACACTTTAATAACCACTGCGCTACCAGGGCTCCATAACTCGATCCCCCATTTGAACGCGGGTCAAAAAAAATTCCTTAGTGGGTCTTAATTTACTCCATGTTACCAAAAAAAAAAAAAAAAGGGGGGGGGGGAGGAAACTTGAGTTGACTTTTTTGGACCCACCAATTTTGGAAGCTTGTAAAAAAGGGTGTTGAGCCTTTGAGTCTCTCCTCTGGTGGAGCGTGGCAGAGTTTTAATCAAAAATAAGGAATTAACATTTAATCTTTCGATTCCCCTAGGGTCTTGATATTTTTAGTTTAATTACAGAGATGGCTTTCCTGGACGATGATGGCCAATTCCACCATTAGACAAAATGAAGCATCTGCCTTGGATGAGAGTTGAAGACAAGCAGCAAACTGGAGCCAAGCCTTCACCCGTTGCCCTCCTGACCCAAAGTAGCCACTTTGCTTGCTTTTAACTTTAATTACAGAGATTATTTTCCTGGCCGGTCTCAAAACATTGGGGCAATGAGATTCACATTGCAAGACAAAATCAGGCAGCTCAAGTTGAAGCTTGGCTGCCTGGCTTCCAAAGGAAATGGAAGAAAACACTTACCAGCTTGCAAATTTGTATTGATCTGCCAAGCTCTGGGATAAACACATTTTGTTTCAATGTCAATTAAAGTTTCCTGTAAAGATAACAGAGTTAGATGCCTGTGGGGTTATTCACATGATTTAAGGTCACTGGAGTGAGTTTTGTGGAGACAAATGGAATATAAATAGTGCAATCGCTCTTAAGGAACCCGATGGCCGGCAGTTCTCGTTGAAAGCAGGTTGATGGATCTATGTGCTCCTTTGTGTAGCTAGATTGGCCTTCCGGAGTTAACCGTCGTCGCGGTATCCTCCTGAAGCATCCTGGGAAATTAGAATTTAGAGAAGATTTTTTTCAAGTTTAGTTTTTAGTTTTAGTTTTATTTGATTTGTATACTGCCCTACTCCCGAAGGACTCAGGGTGGTGAACAGCCACAGGATAAAAAACAAATACAAAATTTAAAACTGAATAAAATCGAATTAAACAATTTGGCTGAAGACAGATTTAAAACATCCCAGTAGAGAGTTATGACATTTTATAATCCCTGGAGAGAAGGAATCATTTTAGGTCACTTTTCGTCAAGTCTCAGTGCTCACACTTCACTCTCCTGGATTTTCCGCAGTGATCACATTGGCTGAAAATTCTGCAATTCAATCATTTGGGGCAAGGAGTGATCAGGTTTAAAACCCATCCTATCTGAGGGGGTCTTTGGTATTGATGATATCTAGTTTTGGTTGCAAGAAAACAACCAAGAGAGGGCCAAGGAGCCCACTGTTCTCCTTCCCCTTCTCCTTCTCCTTCTCCTTCTCCTTCCCCTTCTTCTTCTCCTTCTCCTTCTCCTTCCCCTTCTTCTTCTCCTCCTCCTTCTCCCTGCCTCCTCCTCCTCCTGCAATTATATTCTCCTTAAATACTGGTGATGAAATAAGGCACTTAAAAAGCAAGATTTGGACCGAGAACTTAGGGTGGAACAATTATGTTCACAAGCTTTTCTTTTCATTGCAAGGTGCTTACTTTTAAAATCTAAACCTTCCAGAATTGTCTTAAGTCAGGTGGCATTTAAATTGATTGAAATAATAAAAACAAACCAAACATATGGTGGTCTACATATTTTATAATATCAGGCATTAGAAAAGTTCCCCCAGTCCTGGTGATCTCTAGATGAGATCTACCAGATCTCATAGAAAGAGCAGTTAGAAGGATGTGTTGTTTGAGAAACAACAACACTTTGAACCGAAGATCATATAGCTAAAATGAAGCATCAGCTACTTTTTCAAAGGAAGCAGGAGTTTGACATGTGAATATTGGGTGACAGCTTCAGAAAGAAGAATGTTCTCAGAAGAGAAGGATGGAGTAAAACCATTGCTTTTCTAGTTTTTATTTGCTTGTTTTTATTGGTGGGGGGGGAGGGTTGTGAGTGGGATTGGTCAGCTTTCCTCCCATACCATGTTAATAAGAAATAATCTTCAGGTCTTTAACCAAAGCTAAGCAGGTTTGGATCAGTCTACAACAAGGGGAGGAGAAGTTCAAATGGATTTCAAATCTATTGTCTTGGATTCATTGATGGAAAAAAGGCAGGATTGGAACCTTTGTCTCTTCTAGGAGAAGGCAAAATAGACCCTGGGGATGGAGTCAAGAGAGGAATCAGCCTAGACTCATGATGTTCTCACGAGCAGTCCAAGTCCAACTCCTCTTGAATTTCATAGAATAGAATAGAATAGAATAGAATAGAATAGAATAGAATAGAATTAGAATAGAATAGAATAGAATAGAATAGAATAGAATAGAATAGAATAGAATAACAGATAGAAAGGACCTTGGAGGTGTTCTAGTCCAACCCCTGCTCGAGCAGGAAACCCTATCCATTTCAAAGAAATCTTTGTCCACTCTCTTCTTAAAAACTTCCAGTGTTGGAGCATTCACAGCTTCTGGAGGCAAGTTCTTCCACTGATTAATTGTTCTCACTGTCAGGAAATTTCTCCTTAGTTCTAAGTTGCTTCTCTCCTTGATTAGTTTCCACCCATTGCTTCTTGTCCTGCCCTCAGGTGCTTTGGAGAATAGCTTGACTCCCTCTTCTTTGTAGCAGCACCTCAAATATTAGAAGACTGCTATCATATTTCCTCTATTCCTTCTTTTCATTAAACTAGACATACCCAGTTCCTGCAATGGTTCTTCGTATGTTTCAGCTTCAAGTCCCCTAGTCCAACAAACATCTTTAAGGGGCAAAAATGGAATGGACAGAGAAATCCCTTAGTATAACCATAGTAGACTAATAAATACAACTTTGAGACAACAGTAAAACCTACAAGCAGCCTCCACACCCGTTAAAGTGAGGGTTTGACACAAGGAAAAGACTAATACCGCGTTACAATTCATATTAGCCAAATGTTAGCAAAACAACACATGAGATCTACTTCCCCAGAAGCAATGATACAAGCAATTAATTAGGCATAAGGAAAAAGACAAATGAACGCTGAGTGTATTGATGAATGAACGGAGGAGTAAAAAATGGAATAATACAAGAAAGTAGAGGCAGGAATGAAAGAAGCACTCCATAAAACGCCAATATGACTATGGATTATGAGCTTTGGAGTTGATGAGCTGCTTCTTTGGATGCAGTACTTTCGATGCCTAGCAAATTAATGCTGTAAATGTAAGCAAAGAAAGAACAGTGTATGTTTGCATTTAATCTACACAAAGGTGTATTTAAGGATGAGTGGATCAGTCCAAATCCTGCACGTGTCAGTGGAGAAAAGCATTCTAGTCATAGGTTGTTCCATTAAATTTTCTGCAAGTGATTAAGGTTTCAATCACCAAGTAATACTCTGCTTTAACACACTGCAATACACTACACTGTGCGATAACTGGCAGTTTTTCCCCTGCATAATTGACTCAGTTGATATATTTCATGCATTATTATTGGCCTGCAATAATGTTAACTCAGGTTGCTGGATGAAGAATGGTTGGTAAATGGAAGGACAGGTTTTGAGAAAGAGGTAGCAAACTTCTTCAGACCTGCTGACAGACAGACAGAAAGAAGAAATGAAAAGTGTTGGAAACTATCCAACAAGGAAATCTCTGGCACATGGCATAGAACACAGTGTCAGTTTTGGAAGACAATTTTCTTTTTTGTTTCTAAACTGCCACATATTTTAGCTGGGGAAGTTGGGAGGGGGGTTGTTGTTGGAGCGGTAGAAAGTTAGTCATAACAACATTTCTTATTCAAGGACTTTTGCCTGCATCTGATGGAGACTGCCTGAAGATTGTATCCAGTGGAGTGTGAAGAGTTGATTGGACAATGTGATGAACTTGTGGGTGTGGGGCAGGGCTGTGAACTCTTAGCTGGGTGGGGGAAACCTGGAAGCTTTCAGATTCGGGTTTTTCCAGATGTGCCAATATGACATCTCTAATAAATTGGAACTTTGAGGAACCTCAGGACTCAGAGCTTTATTTCATTGGGGGTCTTCCTTGGAACCCTGACACACAGCTGCTACAGACAGTTCTTAGGAGCCTCTAGGAAGGCCCATGTTACAACACTGTTGTGTGAGCTTCACTGGTTGTTAGTTTGCTTCTGGCTCCAATTCGAGGTGTTGGTTCTTACTTTTAAAGCTCTTTATGGTCCAGGCTATCTGAGGAATAGTCTTTCCCCAATGGGATTGGCCCACCCCATCCCTGCTGGCAGAAGGAGCAATAGCAATAGTCCTTCGACTTATATTCCACCCCACTCCAGGGGAAGGATACTGCAAATCCCCATTCCCACCCCACTCCTGGGAGAAGGATATTGCGAAATATCCATTCCCACCCCACTCTGAGGCCAGCCAGAGGTGGTATTTGCTGGTTCTCCGAACTAGTCAAAATTTCCACTACCGGTTCTCCAGAACCTGTCAGAACCTGCTGGATTTCACCCCTGCTTGGAATCTTGGGAGGAAAGGGAAAGGGGAAAGGAAAGGAAGAAGGAAAGGAAGAAGGAAGGAAGGAAGGAAGGAAGGAAGGAAGGAAGGAAGGAAGGAAGGAAGGAAGAAAAGGAAGGGAAGGGAAAGGAAAGGAAAGGAGGAGGAAAGGGAAGGGAAGGAAGGAAGGAAGGAAAGGAAAGGAAAGGAAAGGAAAGGAAAGGAAAGGAAAGGAAGGAAAGGAAAGGAAAGGAAAGGCCCATTTCCAGTACTTAAACAAAATGCCTGTTTTTATTTAAGTACTGGAAGGGCCTGTTTTGGAAGGGCTGTTCCATCTTGTGGTATTCAGTCTACAGCAGACTTGATTTGTATATTCCTTCTAACAAGGGCACCTTCAAAGAAATTGTAACAGCTGATCAGGTAAAGAAATGCTTTTGGTGAGTTGAACACCTTTTGACTATACCTTGCAGGGAAGCCTAGGCTGAAAGTTGCACAAACAGCTCAGATTTAAGGACCAACTTGGACCGAGCAGAAAATAGTTTATTTCCTTCCCCCTGCCCCCCCCCCACCCCAAGTTGGAACCAGCAACTACAGCAACATAAAGTCCCTGAAGCTGCATCCAGCTTTTATGCTACAGGATAGCTTTATTTTTCTTCATTTTCGTCTTCATCCTCATTTTTGCTGTTCTTCATCCTTATCCATTTCCCTCCTCCCCCTGCCCCCCGAAAAAATTGTTTTGGAATGTCACAGGAACCTTAGCACAGATAAACCGTTGGCTGAGAGTGTAATGATTAATGATTGAACAGTGCAGTTGTTTCCAGAAATAAAGACATGCTGTGACAGGAGATCTGAAGATTATACCTAACACCAGGGGATGGCTTATTAATCATACTTCTAGAAGAATTTGTGAGTAAATCAATCCGCCTTATTAATGATATTTCAACTTTGCTCTGTGAGATGTCTTTTATTCTTCCAGATGGGCAATTATCTGTTTAGGCCAAAAAAAAAACCAAAACAATATTAGTTACAGCCGGTATGGAAATGTTTGATCTACGTAATTTAAATAAAAAGAAATGACGGCGGGTGAGTCACAAAGTATGAAATATATTTGAAAGATCTTGAAGAAGCACGATAGCACTGCATTGGGAAAAGACTTAATTGCAATTTTTTTTTATTCCTTTCCCTTCTGGAAATCATATGATGTATGTAGAAAGTTTGTGTTTGTACACCAAAACACTGATTGCATAACAGCATAAAAGAGGAAAAACATCTTGATTGCCTCCAGTTTGGATAATCTTCATTTATATATGAAGTGGTTAAGTATATTCTGGAAAGCTTTATTAATTGAAGAGTTCTTCAAAGAGAAATCTTAAATTCTTGAGCGCAAGAAGGAAAAGGCAGACAATAATTTAAAAGGACTTTTTTTAAAAAAATCATGTTGGGTAACTAATTTTTCAGCTGCCTGTCATTTGTAACTCGCTGAAGCTAGAAAGGAAGATAGACATGGTGACTTTGTGTAAACACAAATGGAAATTGATTTGGAAACCTACAAAGGAATTTGGTTAACTGTTTTAACATGGAAATTTTAAATGCTTTAGCTCCGACAGCGTAAAAGTTTAAAATTAAGGCTTTGCTTGGCCCTGGACTAAACAAAGAGGCACAACAGATTCCCACAATCATGTGAGAAACACATTAATCCAAGTCTTCCTCAACAGGCCCAAACTGGCGACACCAAAACTATCTTAACTTGGAAGGAACATTTTTAATGGTGTGAGCTTCACGCTGTCCTGGGTTTAGCTGGTTTGAATTCTGCTGGTATTTCAGAACCCAGCTGGGGCGAGTTCTATATTTTATTCATGTCTTTAAAGCTTTCATCAAAGCAGGATATGATTTTTCTTTCTTTCTGGATATCTGTATACATCTTGAGACAGGCTCCAGGCTGGAGCGAGACGCATACCCAGAAATGAAAATTGGAGTAAGTCACGTCTTCTCCTTGCTTCTGGCTCTCCGGAGAGGACCAAATGTGTGGCACTTTTGCCAATTCGCAAGTGAGTTCAAAAAAGGAGGAAATAGCCTTCATCCAATTTTCATCCAAGCTTACCTACGTTTGTGATCAAAGTAATGTTCTTGTCCCACTTCTGGCTATTATCATTATTTCTCTGACATCTGATTAATAAAAGAAGACGTATCCTGCCCTGATCTGGTGTATGTCTTGCTAGGGACAGTATCTGGGTCACACGAAGTGAAGATGTGTCACCACTGAGGATCTCTTCTGTTCAAGAAAATGGGACATGGTATGGACCCCTTGTGGACTCTTGGCTGTTTAATGATCATCATTATGAACTTCACCCCCAACTTAATAATAATAATAAATAATAATAATAACAACTTTATTGTCATTGTATGTGTATACACAGTATACCCATACAACAAAATTCACTTAACACCCAAAGAGCAGGTCCAACACATATAACAATCCCCAAACACACTCCCACCCACCACAAATTCCCCACCCCTAAACCACCCAAACATCCACACAACAGACCAAGTAATGCTGTCTAACAGCTCACTGATGGTGGCCCTTTAGTTCATTGTTGAGTACAATTATAGCTTTGGGATAAAAACTATTCAGAAAACGTGGGCTGAGTTTTAATTGTTCTGTATCTTCTGCCAGAAGGCAACAGTCTAAAAAGATTGTAAGCAGGATGGGAAGAGTCTCTAAGAATGTTGTGCAACTTCTTCAAAAAGCAAGATTCGAAGATGTCATCCAGGGCTGGTAGATGGAGCCCGATGATATTCTGGGTAGTTTTAATGATTCTCTGTAGAGCTTTTTTGTCCGCTACAGAGCTGCTCCCATACCATGCAAGAATGCCGGGACAAAAAATTATTTACTACAGGCAGTCCTCGACTTACAACAGTACACTTACTTAGTGACCGTTCAAAGTTACAATGGCACTGAGAAAAGTGACTTATGACTGTTTTTCACAACTATGACCTTTGAAGCATCCCCATGATCATGTGATCAAAATTCAGATGCTTGGCAACTGACTCGTACTTATGACTGTTGCTGTGTCCCAGGGTCATGTGATTCCCTTTTGCAACCTTCTGACAAGCAACGGGGAAGCCAGATTCACTTAACAACCAGGTTACTAACTTATCAATTGAGATGATTCACTTAACAACTGTGGTAAGAAAGGTCGTAAAAGGAGGCAACACTCGCTTAATAAATGTCTCCCTTAACAACAGAAACTTTGGGCTCAGTTGTGGTGGTAAGTCAAGGACTGCCTCTACTTTCTCCCTAATAAACCTGTTAATTGTATTTTCCTTTGGTATTTGGGACCTAATGCCAATATTTTCTTCCAACTCCAATGGACAATCCTAAAGCGAATGGAAGAGAGAAGCAGTGAAACTCAGATAAGTGTGCCCGTTTGCACACATTACCCACACTGGCGTGCATATTGTGGAATCACCCCCAAAATTTTCATTCATTTAAGCACGGAAAAATGCAGCCCACAGTGTTCCTTCCGAAGGGGGAACTCCTCAGACAAAAATCTAATTTGCAATTCATGCAAAACACAATGAAGTCCAAATGTTACCAGGTTTGGGGTGGGGGGTGGGGGAAAAGCATTTTTGTTTCACTAAGGTGTACACGTTAAATTATCAAAGGATTCAGCATGACAATATGGTTATTGATGGTTATCTTAAGTGCCTTCTGTGGCGAGGAACTGAAATTAAAAACTTGAACAAAACAGGAGACATGAAAGTACAGGTTCTACAAACACTAGGTTGCTTATTAAAACCGCTTTGATCTATTGCTTCTTTGATATCCAAGGTCTTATCAAGAATTCACTTTCAGGGGTAAATATAGGTAGTTCAGAGAGATTTCATGACATACTGTAATGGTCTTTTCCCTGACACTTTTTTTTTTTAATTACTGGAAAAGGGATGGAGAAAAAGAAATCACGAAAAATGCAAAAAGATCTCCTGATGCATAAGCTACCTGAAAGGTTTAGTCTGAAATAGCTGATTATTTGGAAATAAGACACATGTGTGCCACATTTTCAAGCAACCCACAGTGAGTTTCCATTATTTTCAAATATAAAGCATATAAATGGATTCAAAAATAACTTGAAGCACAAGCTAAAAGCGTACATATTATGAAAAGCATAGTATTCTCAGAGCTTTTTAACAGATCTTGGTGGAAACATGGCCCGGTTGAATTAGTCCCATGATCTTTATAGTTGATTTTTCCCGGTATGAAGGTCAGTACATGGCCCCGAATTGCAAGTGATGTTGGAAAGCTAACCATGTTCGTAAAGAAGGAATAATGCAGACCCAACTTCTTGCCTTTTCTTTCCCTTAGTGACAAATCTTTCTGAAACAAACCTTTGTACGAATTGTGGCAATCAGAGCTGAATTCCAATTTTATTTCCGAAGCCGTAGGAAATGCAAAAATACAGAAAACTCTTTCCCACGGTCATAAGAAAGAAGAGATGCATTTTAGTTTTTCTTAGCGGACTGAAATATGAACGGTTGTATGTGTATTCATTCAGGGCTGTGTTTTTGTTTGTCTGTGGTGTATCTGTGTGTCTGTGGTTTCAATTTTATGGACTGTTCTAGACCAAAATCTGTAATCAATATGTTATTGTCCCGAGGCTTCAAAGCAAACCCAGTTGTAACGATGAGAATATTTGTTTAGCCTTTAGTTTTATGACGTGATGTGACCAATGAAATACAGCGGCACAACTAAAAAATAGAATTGTTTCCCTTGTGTCACGTGTGCATATATTTCCAGAGTTGATATTCGGTGTTAAATGCACCTTCATTTATAGTTAAGAAATATTTGCAAATATGAAACCTCACAGATTATTCCTACAGAAATGTGAGTCTCGGATCTGGGTGAAAATTAGAGACAAAGAGTCCCAAAGCTGCTTTTTCAAAAGGCAACTTTTGGATTTCTTTTGTTTTTCCCTTGAAGACGTTTCGCTTCTCATCCAAGAAGCTTCTTCAATTCTGGCATCGGTCAGAATTCAGTCAGATTCAGTCAGAAGTGAAGAAGCTTCTTGGATAAGAAGCGAAATGTCTTCAAGAAAAAACAAGGAAGTCCAGTTGCCTCTGGAAAAAGCTCATGTCCTAAACATTTTGTCTGCCTATCTGCAATGAGAGTTAAGAGTTTAAAAATTGAGAGCTACTTTTGCAAATAAAATAAAATAAAATAAAGATTTTCTCCTAAAAGACATCTCCTTATGTTTCTTATCTGTCGGCCCAGACTTAAATTGGCCTGTCATGTAATCAATGGGCTATGATAGGCTGATTATCATGTAGGATAAGTGATATCTATTAGATAAAATTGATCCTGACATAATTCAGGGAAGGAAGAAAAAAAAAAAAGCAATAGCTAAAAGCAAGAGATTGTGAACCCTGAACTGGGTCCTTTGTACATTTTTAATGGCTGTCATTGAAAACATCAGATCTCTGGGTAAACCTATATTGATTGAATAATCCTTGTCATCTGTTAGGCCCTAACAAAGCTGTCACGAGGCAGCCACCAGGAAAGAGAATTTTTGGGGGGGTTCTCCCTCCTCCCCTTTATTAATTTGATTAATTTGATAATTAAACAAAGACTATCGTTTGATAACTTGATCAAATTATAATTTAGTAATGCTTATAGTTACAGGTAGTCCTGGACTTATGACCACAATTGAGTCCAAAATGTCTGTTGCTAAGTGAGCCATTTATTAAGTGAGTTTTTCCCCCTATTTTAAAACCTTTCTTGCCACAGTTGTTAAGTGAATAACGGCAAGTACCATATTTTTTGGAGTATAAGACGCACCTTAGTTTTTTGGGAGGAAAATAAAAAAAAAAAGCTGATTGGCAGGTGGATCAGCCTCCCGGAATACCCCCAATCAGCTATTCCCAGAGGTGAATTTTAGCAACAGGTTCCTTGGTTGTGAGCTCTGTGCCTTGCTTTATTTTTTGGCTTTTTTTTCTGCCTCTGAAACTTCTGAAACTCAGAAAAAACTTTTTTTATCTGCCTCTGAAAGCCTCTGAAACAGCTTCAGAAAAAAAGCCTCTGAAGCTCTGTTTGGGGGCTTCTCTTCTGAAGCTTCTTTTCTGATGCTTTTTTCAGCCTCTGAAACCTCCGTTTGAGAAGCTGGGCGGGGCTACATTCGGAGTATAAGACGCACCCAGATTTTCACCCTCTTTTTGGAGGGAAAAAGGTGCATCTTATACTCTGAAAAATACGGTAGTTAACTTAGTAACCTGGTTGTTAAGTGAATCTGGATTCCCCACTGACTTTGCTTGTCTGAAGGTTGCAAAAAGTGATCACGTGTCCCCCCCCCACCTCCCGGGATACCGCAACCATTATAAATATGAGTCAGTTGCCAAATGCCTGAATTTTTGATCACGTGACCATGAGGATGCTGTAAAGTGTAAAAAAACAATCGCAAGTCACTTTTTAAAGAGATGTTGTAACTTTGAATGGCCGCTAAATGAACTCTTGCAAGCTGTGGACTATCTGTATCATTTATCAACCGTAAAGTAAATCATTTTAATTCGATAACTTTCTTTCCATTCCATGCAAGATTTCCAGCCGAATTTCTCTTCTTCTTTTTATTCTGTTTGGGATTTCAGCAGGAGGCAAAAAAAAAATAAAAAATTAAATTGTGTGGAGGGGGAACATAGTTCCTTTGTGGTGGCTGGACTGCTGTGCATTTAATGTAACTCCCCCCCCCATCCCACAAATAACAAGTTTGTGAAGGATTCAGACCTGGATGGACAAAGAGAGCTGTCATCTGTGTGTGATGTGTTAAAGGCGAAAAGAGAAGGGCTGGGAGGGTGATAAAAATTGTAGGGGTGGGTTTGCTGGAGGCAGCCCCCAGAGACCACATTTCCCTTTATGAATGCAGAAAAATTCATCAAACGGAAATCATTAAACGGAGCAGATGGGGCTTGTGGTATGCGTGTGTGTGTGTAGACTTCACACAAAGGAGAAGGAAGAGGGGAAGTGCAAATCCATCAGATCAAAAGATGACAGCAGTAGAAGGATCTTGGGCTGGGATTTGTTTACTCTATTGTCCTTATCTTGGTGGTTGGGTGTTTTCTTGTTTGCGCTCAGTGTCTCTCCCTCGCCCCCTCCCCCCCCTGTGTGTGTGTGTGTGTGTGTGTGTGTGCGTGTGGGAAGTGGGAAGTCGAGAAAGAGCTGATCAGAAAGTCCCTGTCAAATTGATGTTCTCTAGGTGGCTCCCGTGAGAACCTCTCGCTTACCGCCTCTGTCTGTTTCAAGAAATAGAAAATAATGATTTGGAAGTGAGGGGAGGAAAGATTAATCTATCAGAGGCAGAGGTAGGCTGCTGCTGGTTCAGACCGGTTCAGGAGAACCAGTAGTTCCAACCAGCAGCTGGGCCCGCCTACCCACCCTGGCGCTATCCCATCCTATATAATCGAAATCACATTTTTGGTTCTGGGCGAACCGGTTCTTACAGTATGTGATCCACCACTGATCAGAGGGGAAGGAATAACACACCACCTTCAATGTTCTTTGTCGTTCCAACCCCTCTTCAGATTTGAAGATAGGGTCACCAGAACTGGACAATATTATTTGAGCATAAGTCCACCAGGCTGGTCTCACCACCATATTTTTTCTGTACAAAAGGTTCCTGGGGCAACACCCAAAGGGGCATCTTCGCAGGGAACCATACTTTATATTTATTTCAGACTCTTAGGATGGCACATTGAACAAAGTGGTTGTTGAAATCAACATTTACTTTAACCTTTGTTGTTAGTTGCGAAGTCATGTACGACCCATTGCAACCCCATGGACAATGTTCCTCCAAGTCTTCCTGTCCTCTACCATCCTCTGGAGTCCATTTAAGCTCACACCGACTGCTTCAGTGACTCCATCCAGCTACCTCATTCTCTGTCGTCCCCCTTCTTCTTTTGCCCTCAGTCTTTCCCAGCTCTTCTCCAGGGAGTCCTTCCTTCTCATTAGGTGGCCAAAGCATTTGAGTTTCCTCTTCAGGATCGGGCCTTCTAAAGAGCAGTCAGGGTGGATCTCCTCTAGGACTGACCGGTTTGATTGCCTTGCAGTCCAAGGCACTCGCAGGAGTCTTCTCCAGCACCAGAGTTCAAAGGCCTCCATTCTTTGGCGCTCAGCCTTCCTTATGATCCAACTTTCACAGCCATCCATTGCAACTGGGAAAACCATAGCCTTGACTATACGCACTTTTGTTGGCAGGGTGATGTCTCTGCTTTTTAGTACACTGTCTAGATTTGCCATGGCTTTCCTCCCCAGGAGCAAGCTGGGGAAGCAAATTTTAACCTTAACGTACCATAAATAGATGTGCCATCCAAATCTTAACTCATGGTCCTCCAGCTCAAATAACCTCTTATTTTGGAGAGTCATCCAGTCTTACTCCCAGACCACGAATGTATTTTCTCCAGAAGGTTGCACTCAAAAGATGGCTGGCCCAACCAATGAACTAACAATAAGAACCCCGGAGCCTTGAAATGTTGCTGACCTACCACGCTCCGTATGCTTAACTACTGGCCATTTTAGGAGGGCTTGTTTGGCAACATCTGGAAGGGGCCATAAATCCCTACATTAAACAGATTGAGACAGACTTTCAGGCAGATGCCAAGAAAAAAGCAGCTAATAGATAGAGGAGAATATTTGTAGCTCAGGGTTGAAATGAAGGGTCCTTGGGACTCTCTTGAGCTTGGTTGCTTTCTTGCAAATTTTTCATAACCCAAACTAAGGAACAACATCAGTGCTAGTAGGGAATGGTGGTAATAATATTATAGCACTGTTTTTATATTTTTGGAGTTAATTGGGGAATCAGCTTCTGGGATTCGTTGCCTTGAGTTCCAGAAGTAACCAACTTGCCTTCCTTCCTTCCTTCCTTCCTTCCTTCCTTCCTTCCTTCCTTCCTTCCTTCCTTCCTTCCTTCCTTCCTTCTTTAAATTTATTTGCTACCTGTCTCACCATAAAGCATCACTTTAGATGCTGAATGTCATTTATCATGGGTTTCCTAGGCTCACTCTGGATAAAATATGCTAAAGCATGATTCTAAAACCAAGATGCTAGTAACGCTAGTTTGTCCCATTTTTAGCTAGTCATTACGGAGGGCTGAGCTTGATGTTCAGTCTGTTTTGATTTGGCTTCCCAACTGGTGGTGGATTAAATAGACATGTGGAGTGGGAAGAGAATTTTGTCTGGAGTTTCAAATGAAAAAGACAAAGTATCATTATTGCATTCTTGGCTGGCCAAGAAATTAAGTGATCACGAGCAACTGATCTGTAATCACTAATAATGGCTTGTATCTGCTAGGTCAGAGCCTTTAGACTGAGCCTCCAGGGGTTTCTAAACAATCTAGCAAATTTAGAAGGGGAAAATATAATGTAAATGATTGGAAAGTAGAGAACAGTGTGAATTAGGAGATCCCTGAATCTAATTTGCTTTTGTTCAAACTTCAGAACTGCTTCTGCAAACTTTGGTGCTTCTAGCAATAAGCCAAACAAGTAGCCTTGATTTAACAGAAGAAGAAGAAAGATCAAATTTTCTGAATTTTAACTGCTGATGTCTAAATCAGCAGATCTTTTTCATCTGACATTCTTTCCCCCCCCCAAATACAACCGAATAAACCCCCTATACTTTGATCTCAAGGTGATTCAAATGAGATCCACGCAGAGTTTAATGCTGAGCATTTGATGGGGTGGGAAACAGAATGAAGCAATAGGGAAGCTGGGAAAAAGCTTTGCAAGTGGAAACGAGTTTTAGAAAAATGAGAAGCCCATCTTAATAAAATGCAAGGCCTCCAAATTCTCTAGTTTGCATCAATACTAAGAAGGAGAAAGAGGAGGAGGAGGAGAAGGAGGAGAGGAGGAAGAGGAGGAGGATGAGAAGAAGAAGAAGAAGAAGAAGAAGAAGAAGAAGAAGAAGAAGAAGAAGAAGAAGAAGAGCCAACCACAAATTCCTTTCCTTAACCAGCATGGTCCCCATTCTTTTGTGAGCTTTCATATTCTTCATATATATATATATATATATATATATATATATATATATATATATATATATAATATATTGTGTGTGTATATATATATATATATACACACACACACACACACACACACACACACACACATATATCTTCATATATTCTTCATCTTCTTCTTCTATTTTTTGTAAATATGCCAGGGTAAGGGCCTGTACAACATGTGATCTATAATAAACTTCAAAAGAACACCTTTGACATCTTAGATAAGTTGCAAATGATGATGCGGTGAGATCTTTTGCCACTACAAAGAAAGAACAAAAGAACTAACATGAAAGAGAAATCAATAAACATATGGCAATTAATAAAACATTTTCTATGAATACCATACAAAGAGTTTTACAACAGCATTAAAAAAAAAAACCCAAAAGTTGTTTCAATGTGGATTTAAAAAGGATCAGCTGTTATATTAAGATACAGTACCCCTTTTAGTCACAAAAGATACATGAAATTAAAGATTTTGTCATAAATCCATCACATGTTAGAGGTATGAACAGAGAATCTTTTTTCCCCCTGAAATCGTCACCAATAAATCCAGGAAGGAAAACATTAATTTTTTTTCAGTGAACAAAAACAATGTTCACAGAATTAAATGAAATGAATGCTGTTTGTTTAAAAGGAAGGTTGGTGAGGGGAGGAAATTCACCAGTTTTACATCAGTTTTAAACCCACATAAACACTTGTTTTCCTTAATGTTTTAAACCATTTTTATTGATTTCTTTGTAAGTAATGTTACGCCAACTATTACTGCAGACATTACCATTGCCTTTGCAGTACGCTATCACCAATAATTTATTGTCAAATTTATTGTCATAATGAAGACACAATCATTGAAAGACATCAAGGTTCCTTTGGCCATTATCCCTATGAGAAAAAACCCCCACATCTTTTAACTGAGAACTTACTGCTAACCTGAATTAGGGTCATATAATATTCCTCATGTCAACTGCTTGTTAAGTACCTATTTGGATCTTTCTTGTGGGGAGACACTGGCAGCTGTTAAATGTGAACCAGAAAGGAGACATCAAGCTAATGGCCAAAGCTAAGAAGATGAAACCACAAATCAGTGGCGAAGTGTGAACCAGGAAAAAGAAATTGTGGTTCAGGTAAAGTCTTGTCTAAGGAAAAGCTTGGTAGAACTACCAGAGGAGGTTGCTGTGAATGAAGAACATATGCTCTGAAGCTTCTTCTGGCTTCTAGAGCTTCTGGAGAAGACAGTGAGAGGGATATGAAGCAAAGCCACTTGTTTACTTTGCTTTGGGTTTTAAAAGCAGGAGTTGTCTCAAAGGTGCTTTTTCAAGAGGCAACTGGGACTTTCTGATTTTTCTTTGAAGAGGTTTCACTTCTCATCCAAGAAGCTTCTTCAGATTCTTGAAAAAGCATCTTTGGGACAACCATGACCAGCATGACTGAGAATATCCATGGACAAAAGCAACCGTTGCTTCAAGGAGCATCTTCAAGAGATGGTTGGACTCAAAGGATCATTCAAGGGATACACTTTTGTTACCAATTGGATCTTCTCTAGTTGATTAAAACGTATGACTGTATGACTGTAACCTTGTTGCTGGTATCCTTACGATTTATATTGACTGTTTCCTAATATGATTTGATTGCTTATTTGTTCCCTATGACTATCATTAAGTGTTGTACCTTATGATTCTTGACGAATGTATCTTTTCTTTTATGTACACTGAGAGTGTATGCACCAAAGACAAATTCCTTCTGTGTCCAATCACACTTGGCCAATAAAGAATTCTATTCTATTCTATTCTATTCTATTCTATTCTATTCTATTCTATTCTATTCTATTCTATTCTATTCTATTCTATTCTATTCTATTCTATTCTATTCTATTCTAAACAGGAAGTGATTAGCTTATTAATTACATCTCATTGATTACCATATATATTTAACTGGATTAATTGTTCATTCAATTATATCCTGGTCTCATACTCACTTTTGAGAAGTACAGACCAAGTTAGTTTTATTCTGGGGGGAAAAAAACATGTATGTCTCAGAGGATCTGCCAAAATTCCAATTTGATCCACATATCTTATCTTTTTTTTTAAAAAAAAAAAATCAAAATTCCCATTCTTAAGATCTAGGCATTCAAAGAACATACAATGATTTGTTGCGAAGACAGGAATAAAGGAAACCTTTTGTGTTTTTGTTGCTGTTCTTCTAAGATTTCAGCTCAAGCTTTCTTTCTACATGAGACCCACATGAAAAACTTTTGGGTAACTGGTCTTGCACTGTATCTCATCATCTCGAGAAAAACAGAAAGAAAGTTGAAACAATACTCTGTAATCTTCTTAAATCTTTTGGTCAGACGTGGTTCCTGTTTTCAATGGGGCCAGATCAAAATATTTTCTGAAATGAAGTGATGGAGTTTGGGATAAAAATAAAATAAAATAACAGCACCCCAAAATAATATGGCATTCTTTTCAGTACTAGAGTGGTGGTTGAATTTTACTTCAATGTTAATAATAATAGTAATAATAATATTAATAATAGTAATCATCATCATCATCAACCACATCTGAGAGTACTTAGTTTAAGGTGTTCAGGAGAAGTTGGTTGTTGTTCTGATCTAGGCTTCCTTAGAAATTAAACAGCACAAACTTAGTCCCGGCAAACCTCTTTAATTCATACGGCTGTAAATTACTTTCATTTACAGTCCACAAGGCTTGATAAACAATCTTTCAGAGGATGACTGTTTTCTTTCAACACCCACCTATCTCACGTGTAACGCTGCCAAAGACCTAATTTCCAGGCGCAGGGCAAGGCCAAACTTGGCACAGAGTCACAAACAGAAGTTTCAAATCTTGAATCGGCCAGAGGAACTAATTGCTTCCTGCACTTAACTGCATCCAGAATGGGCTACATGGGGATTCCTGGGAGGGGCGGGGCGGGATGCATGGGGCCAGCTAGGAGTGGAATTTGGGGGTTTTCTGAACTGCACAGAATCTTAGCTAGATGTTCTCCCGAACCCCTGCGAACCTCCAGCAGCCCACCCCTGCACCTAGAATCTAAAACTTGATCAAATAGTCTCATTTTGCCTAAGAGTAGCTTGTCTTTAAAAAAAAAAAAAACAAGTCACATGGCACTGGTACTCTGAAAAAAGTACACAATAATTTAAAGATATTTTTAAAATTTCTGGTGGCTAAGGGCAAGTTAGCTTTTCATTATGAAATTCAGTTTAAACAACTTATTAAGAGCAAAGGAGTCCTCTCTTCTGTTTAAGGCAGGCAAGTTTTCATTAACTTCCTTTCTGAATTAAACATCAGTGAAAAAGGATGTCATTAAGTTTTATTCCGATTGTATTTTTTTTTAAAAAAAATCTAATTTCATAGACTTTCAAGTAAGTACGATGCATAATGTGATTTTTTTTTACCCTTCCAGAAAAATGATTTCTCCAATGGCTCCGAGACAACGTCTCCTGTAAAATATTTTATAAATAATCAGCTCAGATTCATGTCTTTGCTAATTGACAAAACCACCTCAGAATTCAGATGTTAAGGAGAGGAGAGAAGGGGAGAGACAGGGAAGACATGGCTTTGCAGCCAAAGACAGAAGACAGGTATTCCAAAGCAAAAGTCTTTTTCACTGAGGATATTAAGATTGAAGATCTATCTACTTGTATGATCAACCACAGCTGGGATAGTGATTAGTTTAGGGTGTTCAGGAGAAGTTAGTTGAAAGTTCACGATCATAGTTTTTCATTGTTGGATTATATGGTGGCCTCAGAACTCTTACTGAAGTGTGGTATGGTATTCCTAAAAAAGGACTCTAGAAGATCACCCAATCACTTAGCAAAGCAAAGTAGTTATTTTCTCTTTATCTTTCTGCATTTAGGATGGACATCTGCCTGCAAAAACCTCTTGCAATTTTTAACTTCTTCTTTTTTTTAATTTGATTTATATGCCGCCCTTCTCTGGAGACTCAGGGCGGCTTAGAATGCGTTAAGCAATAGCCTTCATACTTTTGTATATTTATACAAAGTCAGCTTATTGCCCCCACAACTGGGTCCTCAATTTACCTATCTTAGAAAGGATGGAAGGCTGAGTCAACCTTGAGCCTGGCGAGATTCGAACCTGCAATAATTGCAGGCAGCTGGTCTTAATAACAGGGTGCTTTAGACCACTGTACTACCAAGGCTCTTTGTGCGTGTACTTCCTTATCATGACCCCCAGGCATTGCAACCGTTGCACATACATGCTGGTCTTCAAGTGCTCAGATTTTGACTTTAGAAGATAGGACATAGAATAATAAGGTTGGAAAAAACCTTGGAGGTCTTCTAGTCCAACAACCTGCTCAGGCAGGAGACCCTATATCATTCCAAACTGGCTGTCCGGTCTCTTCTTGAAAACCTTCAGTGATGGAGCACCCACAACTTCTGAAAGCAAACTATTCCACTGATTAATTGTTTTCATTGTCAGGAAATTTCTCCTTAATTATAGGTTGGATTGCTCTTTAATGATTTTTTTGGCATTCTTTCAAGTGCTTTGGTGAATAGGTCAACTTTCTCTTCTCTGGGACAGCCCCACAAGTACTGGAAGACTGCTATCATATCACCCCTAGTCCTTCTATTTGATGAGCTACACATATCTAGTTCCTTCAATCATTGATCATATGGTTTGGTCCCTGGTCCCCTTATTATCTTGATTGCTCTACACACTTCCTAGGGTCTTAACATCTTTTCTGTATCATGGTGACCAGAACTGGATGCAGTATTCCAAGTGTGGCCTCACCAGTGCGGTGTAAAGTGGTCCTATCACTTCACATAATTTTGAAGCTATTCCTCAGTGATCACATGGTTATGGAGATACTGCAATGGCCGTAAGTGTGAGTGTAAGTCACTTTTTTGAGTGCCGTTGTAAACAAATGGTTCTACGTCAAGGATTACCTATATGTAGGTATATATTATGGGCATACATAGTTTCAAAGAGGCATTTTGCTTTGATGGAGGCTAAAACATATGAAGAACAGTTGCAGGAGCTGGGTATGTCTAGTTTAATGAAAAGAAGGACTAGGGGAGACATGATAGCAGTCTTCCAGTATTTGAGGGGCTGCCCCAAAGAAGAGGGAGTCAAGCTATTCTCCAAAGGACCTGAGGGCAGGACAAGAAGCAATGGGTGGAAACTAATCAAGGAGAGAAGGAACTTAGAACTAAGGAGAAATTTCAGTGGAACAACTTGCCTCCAGAAGTTGTAAATGCTGCAACACTGGAAGTTTTTAAGAAAATGTTGGATAACCATTTGTCTGAAGTGGTGTAGGGTTTCCTGCCTAAGCAGGAGGTTGTACTAGAAGACCTCCGAGGTCCCTTCCAACTCTGTTATTCTAAATGTTCTAAAAGTAAAGCATCTCTATTGCAACTCATGCTCAACACAAACATACAGCACACAGCACACAGAATAGGATAGGATAGGATAGGATAGGATAGGATAGGATAGGATAGGATAGGATAGGATAGGATAGGATAGGATAGAATAGGATAGAATAGAATAGAATAGAATCATAGAGAAGAGTAGAATAGAACAGAATCATAGACAAGAATAGAATAGAAAATAGAATAGAATAAGATTAGATTAGATTAGATTAGATTAGATTAGATTGGAATGGAATGGAATAGAATAGAATAGAATAAAATAGAATAGAATAGAATAGAATACAATACAATACAATACAATACAATACAATACAATACAATACAATACAATACAATACAATTCTTTATTGGCCAAGTGTGATTGGACACACAAGGAATTTGTCTTGGTGCATATGCTCTCAGTGTACGTAAAAGATATGTTCATCAAGAAATGCTGTGTCCACACACTCACACACGTCTGCATGGGTGTTACACTTTCAGATGTTACTTATTCATTCTGAGGTACTCACTTTCCCATCAGTATTTCTCCTCCATTGTAGCAATTTCCTTCATTTTAGTTCCAACTCTATCCATTGTAAGTTCTTTCCTCTCCAACACGTGCATGCAATGTGCACATAGGCATACGTGTATACACAGAGAGAGAGAGAGAGAGAGAGAGAGAGAAAGGAAAGATTTGGAAGAATTTCTCTTACTTCTTCCCAGCTTGTTTTATCTTTGCTTGAGAAGTGAATAATTCATAGCCCTCTGTCTGCTTTACAGTCAAACGCATTCTGTCCACCCAAGACTGCTCGACAGTTTGTGATTTATTATTTAATAATTTGCAGGGTTGCGCTGTTGTAAGGTGAGCAGTGTGGCTGCTTGCAGAACTGTTACAATCTGGCCTAGTTAGCTGTCCTTTCTTTTCCTTTCTCTGAACAGCATCCGCTATTGATTCTTTTCTTTTTTTTTTACAAACCTCTGCCATGTAATCCCACAGCTGCTGATCTCAAAGCTGTTACTCTAATATAAAAAGTTGGCCCTTCTCTTCCTCCAAAAACCAGAAGTCTGTTTTTTTTCTCCCCCCCTTCACTTTTCTTTTTTAAAAAAAACCCACGATCAAGACTTTCCTTCTTTCTTTTTTTCTTTTTTTTTTTACTTCTTCTCTTTGTTTCTCTTGTTTTGTATAGTACACCGTGACAATAACAGGAGAGGCGACAGTCATTTCTCAGAAAAAAAAGAATTTAGAAAAAAAAAAAAAAGACAACTCTTGATGAACAAATGCCTTTGGGGAAATAGATGCTGAAGCTTTCATTATCCCTCTTGGCAAATGTCTCACATAGAATATTTGCCTGGAACTTTTCTCAGCCTTTGAAAGTTCCTTGCCATCAGCCCAAGGAAGTTGCAATGTTTCAGAGAATAGTTGTATAGCGCTATTGTTATGATGGAGCTTCACCAATAGAGACCAGTCTGGCTTTAGATTGTGCTGCCTTCCTATAAGAAAAACCCAAAGCTTTTTTCTTGTAGTCAACTAAAAGAAAAAAACAAACAAACTTCAAGTACCCTCATATTAATTTTTGTCTCTGTTTTTAAAGAAATGTGCTAAGTTTGTGAAATTCTTATCATTTAAATACTAAGCCGAATTTTTGTCTGTTCCTAGATCTTGCATTTTTAGCATGTGCTCCCAGTTCGGACTGGTTCTATAGAACTGGTAAAAACTGGCGGGAGGCTCTGCCCACTGACCCAGACATCATCAGAAGTGATCTGTGCATGTGCAGAAGCTTCTGCACATGCGCAGAAGAGCACGCACATGGGCACGATGCAAACCGGTAGTAAAGGTAAGTAGAACCCATCCCTTGTTTCAAAGCCGAAGAGCCAACACTGTCCAAAGATGTCTCCGTGGTCATGTGGCCGGCATGATTCAACGCCAAAGGCGCACGCAACGCTGTTACCTTCCCACCAAAGGTGGTCCCTATTTTTCTACTTGCATTTTTTACATGCTTTCGAATTGCTAGGTTGTCAGAAGCTGGGACAAGTAATGGGAGCTCACTCCGTTATGTGGCACTAGGAATTTGAACCGCTGAACTGCCGACTTTTCGATCGACAAGCTCAGGATCTTAGCCACTGAGCCACTGCATCCCAAGATGGCTGGACACCATCAAAGCTGACACTAGCCAGAGCATAGAAGAACTCAAAGAGTTAATGCAAGATCAGAGGATGTGGAGATACCTGGCCCATAGAATCGGTCAAGAGTCAGACACAACTGAATGGATAACATCATTATCAACATTTCTTCTGTAAGAGTTAATGCGAACTATTTCTTGGTTCGACTGAATCTGCCAGCAAAGCAATCCAATGATTACCTTCAATGCAAATTCAGGGGGGGGGGACCCAACGACAATCCCACAACAATTGCATTACTTCAGGTGTGTCTTTTCATAGAGAATGCTAAATTATCTTATTATTTTTGTATGTTATTCCCCGTGGATGTTGAATATTCGCTTGTATACAACTCTCAACCTCTCTCGCCGCTTTGTAATGATCGTGCTCTGATTCCCTGTTTCTTCTTTCCATCCAGCCTTTTGTCGAGAGTCGAGTAATGTTCTATTGTGCCTTTGGTTTTTCTCACCTCCCCCAACATATAGTATAGACACATTGTTTTTACAAACGTCACGACAATATCTTGCATTTGTCAAGTAAATAATTAAACATTCAAGGCAGCCTTAAAGGAGCTTGCGATGGAACAGATGAAAGAATGGAGAAATGTCAAAACTCAATGTGAGAAGAGGAAACACACCAAAGAAGGGATTTTGAAAGTTTTCCTCAAAAAAGGTTAACGTCTTAATCAGGTAAATTCAAAATGTTGGTTAGTGACCAATATAGCATCTTTTCCATCAATGCTTCATGGCACTGAAAAAAAAATGGCTTATGACATTTTCTCATGCTTACAACTGTCTATAGAGATTCCCCATCATCCATGGTTGTCCCAAAGGTGCTTTTTCCATTGGACTTTCTTGGTTTTTTCCTTGAAAACATTTTGCTTCTCATCCAGCTTCTTCACTTCTAACTGACTGGAGGAGAATACAGATAGTCCTTGACTTACGAGCGCATTGATCTCAAAATTTCTGTTGCTAAGTGAGACAGTTGTTACGTGAGTTCTGCCTCATTTCACGACCTTTCTTGCCATGGTTGTTATATGAATCCCTGCTGTTATTAAGTCAGTAACACAGCTGTTAAGTGAACCCGGCTTCCCCAGGTCACAAAAGGGGATCATCTGACCTTGGGAAACTGCAACTGTGATAAGTATGAGTCAGTTGCCAAGCAGCTGAATTTTGATCGTGTGGGTTGCTGCAATGATTATAAATGTGAAAAATGACCATAAATCACATTTTTCAGCACTGTTGTCACTTCAAACGTTCACTAAACGGATCATTGTAAGTCGAAAACTATTTGTAGAAGGAACAAATCATTTTCAAAGGGGAAAAAAACCCACTTGATCCTTCCATCTTTCCCTTGTCAACTTGCAAAGCATCCTTGGCCTGCTCTCGAGTTGCCATAGGCAAGAGGGATGGGAAACCAACGAAACAGCACGGCAGCCAAAGAGAGATGCACATTCCAGACTTATCTCTCTCAAGGCTGTCTCCTGAGGTTACCCACAGCGACCGGAGGGGAGTGATCTCTACAACCCGCAAAATTGCTCCATTGGCAAATGTGATTGATGACACACCCTGGGGGGAGGGGGGAAACAGGGTCATAATTGGAGCATAAATTACGTAGGGTCAGAGCTGGCTTCACTTGGGAACATGCCGACATAAAGCTCCTAATAAATAACTGGATTTCTTTTGAAGCTTGGTTCGAGGCTAATGATTTAATTAGGGCATCCGTCAGAACCCTGACATCCATTCCCCTCCAGTCAGGTAGAATGGAAGAAGCTTCTTGGATGAGAAGTGAAATGTTTTCAAAGAAAAACCAAGGAAATCCAGTAATTTTCCTTTTGGAAAATTACACCCACGGCAGCATCCCGTGGTTGTGATTTCAGCACTCGGCAACCATTGTGCATTCACAACAGTTGTGGCATCCTGTCACGTGGCCATCATTAGTGAGCTTCCCAGCTGGCTTCCGACAAGCAAAATCAATGGAGAAGCCAGTAGAGAGAGTCACAAATTGAAGGACAAGGCAGAACATTTTGGTTATTTTGGTCTCCAGAGTCCTCTCTATTTCAAAGCCCTCTTTTAAACTGAACCTGAAACAATATTAAAGTATGCAGCATAAATAATTTCCTTCAATTATCAGGAAAGACATGAATTTTCAGGCCGATAGAGTTTTTAATCTTCAGGTTCCAAACTTAATAATTTACTGAGGTAAGAAAGACGTCATCCTTTGCCTAGAAAATTAAAACATTTTTCGTCTTCTTCTTTATTTCTTTTCAAGGGAGAACCTTCTACCAACACCCCAGCTGGGGGCAGAGGGAGGAAGAAGCCAAGACTATATTGTAAATTGTGGGAATTATAACATGGCTGGCGACAGCGTAAGGACGAAGGAAACGCTTGAAGTACTCAGTCACCTAGCTTCATCGGAAGGCACGAAAGATTGACAATCTATTATGAATGCTTCAGATGCCAGATAAATATTTCAATGCAAATAAATAAACGATGGGGAAGTGTTTCCTCTCCTGAATGGATTTTTACAGTTGGCTGCGCACAATAGTTGTAAGACTGTTGGAGATTCTGGTCTCCTGTCCAAGACTTGGCATCCCGCAAGTCTCGCTCCGCTCCGAAAACAACCAGGTTACACAGTGCATTCAATTTGGTGGTACAACAAAACCAATTAATCGACCCCCCCCCCTTCAGACGGAATGTAAAACCGATCCACAGAACATTACAACATTTACGCATCCGGCAAAGCAGGCTGCATTTGGTTTTGCATTCTCCAGTAATTTATTCTAAAATGTACCATTTGTGTCAAGGATAATAGTTTCCCTTTTGTGTGTGTGAGTGTGTGTTTTCCTTGGCTTCTTTTTGCTGTGAAGAAAGGGATGATTAGGACAATGTTCTTTCAGTACCTGTCACGGCACTTCCCTGCAGATGTCCAGAATGAAATGAAGACGCGCAATCCCTGAATTGAACTTGCTCGATGTAACTGTTTGATTACTCGTTGAGTAGAGCATTGATGAGCAATGTTGTGAAAACAAAGCAAACCAGAGGAAACAAAAAGAGAACAAGTTAATTTGGGTTCAGTTATTCTTTCCTCTTTTCATTCCGTTAATATGGAAATGCCCTAAACGAACAACACTATCATTCCCCTGATGAATGGGGTGATCTTAACCTTAAATCAAATCTAGAATGAGGCAGCTTTTTACAACTTGTGGCAATAAATAAAAACAAGTAAATAAAAACAAGACTGTCAGATCTTCTCAATCTCGTTTAAATCAACTTTTTCCGGAAATTTTTTTGCCAGTTTGGCAGTAATTGCTGAAGAACTTTAAAGTATGGGAAGATGTAGTAACTGATACTTGCTTTTGATTTCTGGCAAAACTTGCCTAGTAAACAATGGGTTCATTTAACGACTGTGGCATTCATTTTATGACCATGGCATTCACATTCCATTTGCTAATAACTACAGCAAAAAAGATTGTAAATTCGGGGGTGAACTGCTTTATAACTATCATAACTTATGACATAATTGCCAGGTTCAATAATGTTCATAATTGGAGGAATAGCCAATTCTCTCTGCATTTCATACTGTTTCACCCTGATTTTCCTTTTGCAAACCATTTTCAATTTTCAATTTAATGAGCCATGGTGGTGCAGTGGTTAGAGTGCAGTACTGCAGGCACTGCTGATTGTCAGCAGTTTGGCAGTTCGAATCTCACCAGGCTCAAGGTTGACTCAGCCTTCCATCCTTCCGAGGTGGGTAAAATGAGGACCCAGATTGTTGGGGGCAAATAGTCTGATTTAGTAAACTGCTTAGAGAGGGCTGTAAAGCACTGAAGTGGTATATAAGTCTAAGTGCTATTGCTACTGCTACACGCACTCACGCACAGCTGGAATGATATGCATGTTGTGGTTACTCAGTTAGACCCTTTGTAGGCCCTTGCAGTGGGACGTGGTGGCTCAGTGGCTAAGATCCTGAGCTTGTCGATCAGAAAGGTTGGCAGTTCGGCGGTTCGAATCCCTAGTGCCGCATAACGAAGTGAGCTCCCATTACTTGTCCCAGCTTCTGCCAACCTAGCAGTTCGAAAGCACATAAAAAATGCAAGCAGAAAAATAGGGACCACCTTTGGTGGGAAGGTAACAGCGTTCCGTGCACCTTATTTATTTATTTATTTATTTATTTATTTATTTATTTATTTATTTATTTATTTATTTATTTATTTATTTATTTATTTATTTATTCATTCATTCATTCATTCATTCATTCATTCATTCATTCATTCATTCATTCAATTTATATGCAGCCCTTCTCCGGAGACTCAGGGCGTCTTACAATGCATTAAAAAAAATAATTATAAAAACATTTAAAAATTAAAAACTTGGGCATTTAGTCATGCCAGCTACATGACCATGGAGACATCTTTGGACAGTGCTGGCTCTTCAGCTTTGAAATGGAAATGAGCACTGTCCCCTAGAGTCAGGAACGACTAGCACATATGTGTAAGGGGAACCTTTGCCTTTACTTTTAGGCCCTTGCATGATACTTCAAATCACAAACTAAGTACACAACATGGCATTCAACAAGAGATTATGCAGCCCAAAGTAGCCATGTTTAAAACTAGCCATGTTAAAAATATTATACAAAGGTAACCACTGGACTCTGATTGGCTTGGTTAGATCTGGGATGCTTCTGCAGCCCTCGTAGCTTCCATTCGGGTTGCCAAGACAAATATTATGAGTGTATCTAGTTCTCAGGGTCATGTTCAAGCATAATACTGACTATTTCCAATTTAATTCGATATTGAAGTTAGGATTCTAATTATGGGCCTTTGATTATGTAGCTCTTGGGTTGCGGCTTGCAAGAAATGCCACATTGTAGATTTTGGGGAAAGCTTGACACAACCAAAAGCTTTTAGATGTCAAGAAGATTATTGTACTACTGTCAGAAATATCTCATAATCAAACTTTACTTTTGATTGTTTGGCTACAGGCAAGTAATTTTGCCAACATGAATATATTGTTACATCTACGGTTACTCCGAATGCAGGGGGGAGATGGGAAAAAGATTGGAACTCTGTGGGAGGGGGTAAAATGACTTGTTAAATTTTTCTTTCTTTCTTTCTTTCTTTCTTTCTTTCTTTCTTTCTTTCTTT